>JAPEVC010000439.1:0-12801 GCA_027946555.1 Gnomoniopsis sp. IMI 355080 | reverse complement strand
GGGTTGGGAGGATGTTGGGGGTTGGTCTGGTTGGGTTGTGGCGGAGGCTGATGGTGGTGGTTGTTGTTGTTGTAGTGATGACTGCTGCTGCTCGAGAGGTGGCGGCGTAGAGACGTCGGCGCCAACGTCCTTTTCGTCTTCGGGTTTGAAGAGTGGTGCAGGATCTGGTGCAGAAGACGAAGGCGCAAGAGGAGGCGCATCGGTCATGGCAGTGTCGCCGCCGCCGCCGCCACCACCGCCCAGCGAAGAGGAGTCAGCCGGGGCATCCTCGAGCGGTTCGAGCATGGCTTGCGAAAACTCATTATCGTCGTCACCGCCAAACGCGTTGCCCCCGCCACCCATTTGTCCTTCGCCGAATAAAGATCCACCGGGACTACCGAATAAACTCTCGTGATCTGACCCAGCACCACCACCACCACCGCCACCACCACCTGCAGGCCCATCGCCGACATCATCCCCAGTGACAGGCGCATCATCTGCCGCTGCGCCACTGCCGCGGCCGCTGCCCTCGAGCGAGCCGTTGGTGAAGAAGCCGTTTGTCCGCGCGTTGGAGTTGCTCGTGAAGGTCTCGCTCGCCCATGCAGGCTCCTCGGCCGCCTCGGGCGGTATGGGCGCGCCGCTCATGGGTCGCAACTCAATGGCGCTAATTTGGCCGCCGGAACCATCAAAGCTGTTGGCGACGCTGCCGGTGTTAAGATCCCAGTCGAGAATGCGCTTATCCCAGGAGCCGGAGAGGACGTTTTGTTCGTCGGGCGTGAGCTGTAGCACGCTGACGGCGTTGGTGTGGCCTTCGTTTTGAATTTGTTGACTATTACTACCGTCGGCCGAAGGTGCTGCGGGAGGAAGGCAGTGGATGACTTTTCCCTCGTCGTAGCGCACGCTGTGGATGTTGATACCGCCTGACTCTAACCCTGCCAGCGACCAGAGAGCGTCCTTGTGCACGGCGAGGGCATATACGGGACTCAAGACCTTGTCATCATCTCCCAGACCCCCCCGCGCGCGCGATTGGCCACCACCGCTGCCATCGGCGCCACCACCAGCGTTGTGGTGGTGATGGAGCGGCTCAAAGTTCTCCCAATAGCTCATGAGGATGCCGGCTTTGACGACGCTGTCGACAAAGGGGTGGCGCTGGGCGACGGTGAGGAGTTGTTTGCCGTTAATGGTTCCAGGGCCGTCGTATTTGCGGACGTAGCCGTCGGAGCCGCCGGTCATCCAGTAGCGTAAGTCGGGGGTGATGGCGAGGGCGTTGATGGAGGTGGCTTGTGGGGCGGCCATGGTGGGGACGATGTCGTAGAGGCGGGCGGAGAGGGCCTCGGGCCGGACGGTGGGGCGGAAGAAGCGCGGGGTGGTGGAGGATGTGGAAGGGGAGTTGAGTGTGGAGGAGGTCTTGTTGTTGTTATTGGAGGAGGAGTCGTTGTTGGCGTTGTTGGTTGAGGAACCGGTGATGTCGACGCGCGTGGTTGGGTCATCGTCGTTGTTGTCTTGATCTGCATCTTGGTCGTTGTCTTGGTCTTGGTCTTGGTCTTGGTCGTTTTCCTGGTCGGCTTCGTCGTCTTGGTCGTCGTCGGATTGGTTGAAATCGTCGTCTTCCTCGCCGTCCATGGCGTCGGCATCCTCGATGGTGTGGGTATCGTCGTGGTCTTGGTCTTGGTCTTGTTGCTCGTCCGAGCTGGACTCGTGGTCCTGATCAAAGTCATCCATTGTGTATGTGTATATAAGTATAGCTTCTAGGTTCGGCGGGGGGTGTGGGAGGTCGGGCAAGAGGTGAGGGTTTCGTGTATGACAGATGATGGATTTGGAGGGTTCCATGGATTTCGGCGCGCGATCGCGACAAGCTTGAACACTTGACGTCGGAACAGGGATTAGCTTGTGCTAGGGATCATCCTTGTCACTGCTCGATGTGGGTAAGGATCGCGGCTCCTCACAGACTCTGTATTATCTCTCATTCGTCAATCATATAATATATTCCTGGGTCGATTGAAAATATTCCTGGGGAAAATAACTGAAATTCCTCAGATGAAATTCCAGCCGACGGAGAGAGAGGCGCTTAAAGGCTTCTTTCTCGAGTCAAGTGTTGAAGAGGAGTAGTGTATAGAAACTAATTTTGTTCCATTCGGGACATTGTCCAGCCCAATCAATTGGCATCACTGCCAATTCAATACATGAGCAGAACATGCGTCTGTGTCAGGCAAGCAAGGTTGGACAGTCATCCTTCTACACGATATCAAGCTCCGTACTAGGAAAACATTCTCATGGCTTTATTAAATATGAACCTGTCAACAGGTATAAACGGCATGCGACCTGTCAAGGTGAAGCTGGTGAGCTACTGTCCGATTGTCTTGGAGATGTTCACATGCACAGATGCATGGAAGGCAAAGCGTTTGGAGAATGAGCATCGAGTAAACGCCATGTTACGCCTCGAAGAGTGTTATTCAATCAAGTAACGTGGGACAGCCTTCAGCTAGATGTGAAGGAGGACGAGAAGGAGGATGCCATTCATCTTGAATCTTGAGCTTAAAATTACATGCCCTTCTGTCACAATCATTGCTTCTTTCGTATCTGGGAACGCCGAAAGTGATCTTCCTGTTTGAGACCAATTTGGCTTGTCTCTGTCGATATCGAATGTCAAGGCGTGACTCCAACCGACTCCCTGACCTCGAAGCACACATGTCATCCCGTCCAAGACAGGACCAAAAAAGGACGACAAAGCGTTCTGTAGTCTCTGTATCCAGAATTTCGCTGCCTTTGTGGGATTTCTCAAGTATCTCAAGTGACGACATTGGTCCGTTCGCACGGCGCAAGCGCACTAAATCAGCAAAACGCGTCGAGACGCGTCAAAGCAAATCCTTCCCCAAACGCAACACACATTCACAGACGAACAAGAGACGAAGCAAAAAGTGAAAAAGAGGCAATCAAATGAAAGTGTAACAATAGATAGCAGGGTCCAATTATGCTATTTGGTTTGCGGATCAGACCTCCAAAAGCAGGAGAAAAAAGATTACAAAAAAGTTGACTTGAACTTCGACATGTCCGTTTCGAACGCTACAGTGAAGACCGCCTGCAGGCCTCTGGGTTCAAGTCGAAGTCAGTCGCCTTCCGATTAGGCCAAGTTCCCCGAAGGGTGAAAGACTCTGCAGATTTAATACCTATAACCACACGTTTGAGCCTTTGTCACCGGTAGAAATCGTTCATGGTTCATTTGCATATCGACCTTCACCGACGACAAAGTTCATAGTAGCACACGCTAATGAGCCTGGGTGTACCCAAGTTACCACAAACGGCAAATCACTCAATACAAAGCACCCTCATCGCTACATTGGCTTGCTTCTTTCTCCTCCTCTTCTGTCTCTTCTTCTTTTTGCAGGCCATTTGATGCGGGCCATGGGTTGCACCATCTACATCGACCTGATGGAACGAGAGTACCTTACAAATAAGATGCCAGATGATTTTCTTTACTACTGGCGAAGAGCAACAAAGATACTGAGGGAGCCTTGCTTGTCATCTCGGATGATGTTTTCTTTTGAGCGCAATGCGGAATATTTCCGGATCAGGCCGATCACGCCGGCTCCCAGAGTGTGTTTCGTTTCCCTCCCCTGGTGTGTAACGAGGACTGGAGAAAATAGAAACGCTTGTTATTTACCGTGTTCCTAGGCACCAAGCGGCAGATACATCGAATTGAATTTCTCAGACAGTAACAGTTCAACTCGTGAAGACTTTCTCTTCTCTTTTTTTTTGGGGGGGGGGGGGAACTGCGAGCGATCTTCAGAATGGACCGCAACTAAAAAAATTAACGGTCATCCGCCGAAGGTATATTTTCCCTGAAGACGTTAATGAAGACGTTAAGCCAAAACTGTGCTTCTTCAAGTAGCGGAACGCGGTTTCAAGCGGCACAAGAAAAAACATATTTCCTCCCGACTGATCAAACTTCAACGGATTTTCACATGTTTCCCTCTCCTTCCTGGGCTATCCCCTGTACATCGCCCAAGAAGCACCCTCTCACCTCCACACTTAGCGGTCAAGAGTCCGTACTGGCTGCAGCGAGATGGTCTAGTCCTCCGTAGCACCTGATGATCCATCTCACGCTAGACCTAGAAGTAAATGCTTGCTGCTGTTGGTGAAGACCGTGGGCCAGCCTCACATGCAAGGCTACGGTTCGCTAGCTTGCGAAGAAGCTCCCATCCAACCACCAAATGGCGAGGCTATCAAGTGCTAGCTTCGAGATCGACACGCACCGTCGATAAATCTCTACCAATCTATGGCTTTTGGGTGTCTTCCTCACAATATATTAAGGACGATGCCCACTCTGTCTTCGAGGCTGCTTTTTGGTGGAGGTTCACCTCCGACATAGGGTCTCTTTCAGGACTGAAATACAAATCGATCCAGCACCAACAGACACACATAGGACTTCTTTTTCCTCGCACATTACTCCATCATGTGTTCCTTTGGTAGAGCTCAGAGTCCCGGGGGTACTTGGAGGTATTCCTCCTATCGAATGCCCACGGCGAGTGCGCAGGCACACACGCACAGTCCCATGGATGTTGACGATGACTCCTCCGACAGCCTCTCCACGGTAACTCCCACTGTCAAGTCGTCCCAGAGCTTTCCTCCTTCCCCACAACCAAAGGAGGAGAGCCCCGAGCCCGAGCCCATTCACAATGGTCTCCCCCACCCCCCCGCAGCTCCAGCTCTAGTCCCAGCCAGCGCTGAGAACATCAAGACCGAGGCTACACCCCACGGAGACAACCCATTCTTGCCCCCCCACCATGCCTGGCCTTTTTCCTATCCCACCTCTGCCTCCAGTGCGGGGCCATTCTCGAGGATGATGAGCCGCGGCCCCCTCCACAGCCGCGTCGCTCATGAGTTGGGCCAGCGTCGTCCGGACCACCGTCGTCCCGCCAACTGGCGCAAGGTCCAGCAGCACCATGAGGATAGAGCTGCTCTACGGGCGCTGGGTCGGGAGAGTCGTGCAGCGACACGTGAAAGGCACGATCGCGAGAGGGAACTGGATGTGAGCATGAAGGATTATAGGCGAAGGTGCGCTAAAACCCGCGTCTCGAGCGTGACCTAGTCAGACTGCGAAAGGAGAGGGAGCGACTGAGAGCGAGACTGATGAATGGTACTGCGGTGGTTCGTGAGACGGCCCCCTTGAACAGAAGTGTACGACCAGCGGCAGTAGAACGTCTGGTGAACCTTCAGCCAGGCGCCGAAAGCAGCGAGCGCCCTCCCTGGTACTTTAGGAGCCTGACGGAGCTGCGAGACATCAACCTCCAAGCCGTCAACAACATATCTGAGCCGTACTACAACAGTGTGACTGGCCACACCAGTGTAAGTCGGTGGGTCGAGGAGCAACAAGAACACAGTCAGATGGCCGCACGCCAGATCCAAACCTTCTTCAACCATTAGCAGCAACAGCACGAAAGCCGTAGATCAGTCGAGGCCATGATGACGAGTCTGGATTGGCATTTCGACCGCATGGCCAACGAACAGACGCGTCAACGCTTCTTGATGGCCCTCTACGCACGCGAGCTTGCCGAGGCTCCGTCACCTCGCGAAGTCGCGTACCACGCGCTTGTGCAGGCTTGGCTTGAGGCGCGCGGAGCGGGGAGGTTCCTTGTGACGTAGGGAGGAGTCTCTGGTGGTGGAGGAGAGCAAGATCGTGGAGCAGAAGAGCTGAGCGAGGAGGGGGAGGATGAGTACGAGTAACGATGGTGATGACGAGGAGGAGGTGCCGCAAGGCAGGTCGCTAGGCGGAAGGAGGAATAACAGGCGATTGTGATGGGCGGTAAAAGGCGATTTGGCGTCTTGGGGCGCAGGTGGAAAGCGGCAGGAAACGACTGTACTACCTGACCTGGAGTTTTGCATGGAGGTTAAAGGAAAGAGGAAAGTACATCAGTACCGCAGCCTACAGCAACACATAGTGGCAGATGATGGCCCCCAGTTTGTCATGTATTCTTTTTTATTATCTATGTTGAGTATGCCGTTAAGGTCCTTAGTAGTGCCTCCTCAGCTGTGAAGATGAGAGCTTCAAGGCTACATTACGTCCAAGTCTAGAAAGTGGAATGGCTTGCAGTCAGTAGAAATAAGTCCCAATGATGCCAATTCTCCCCTTCAGCTGAGCAGCCAAGTGAGAGCTCTTAGCAACTAGTCATGCGACAAGCCCTGCCTCTCAAGTCGTTTGAGAAAGTTCTGCATCTTCTGACTCCCGGGACTCAAAGATCGTGCGAGGGACTTGGTTGGAGAAGTGTAGGCCTGCATGCTGTGACATGCATGGCTAAGGCGCAAGTCCTTTTTGGGTAGCATATTTTGACAGTGCTGGCCAGTGGATGAGTAGTGGGCCAGTGAATACGGGTTCAGAGCTTGGAGTAATCGATTGTTGGCCTTCTGAGGACTGGGCGATTCTTCTGCTACTGGGGACAGCATAACTCGCCGCTGTAGCAAGTCTTCAGCCTCCATCCTGCCTTCAAGTGGCTCTTTGGGCTCAACCATTGTCGTGTGGGGCACACGAGCTACATTGGTGGAAATCTCACTCAACGGTGCCGCGGAGGTGGTCTCTGGAAGACGGCCCAAGTAACCCGACTCCAGAGACGGATCCCAGTCATCAAACGAGGGTCGGACGTTCTCCAAATGGGTGCTCAACGGAAGGGGCCGGTGGTCCTAATCCGCCCTCTCCGCGGCCGCGGTACTCCGGTCACGCCACAGTCCGTAGTCTTCGTCGCAATTCTTCCACATGCGGATGGTCCCGTCCTCAGAACCCGTAGCGTAGAGCTTTCCGTCCGGGGAAAATTGAATGCACCAGATGGGCCCGTGATGACCTTTCATAACATCGACTTCCTTTCCATCCCAGTCGTAAACGCGGGCCCAGGTACCAGGTTCCTCGCCGACGACGAACCTGCGGTTTTTCAGATCCAGGCCCACACTGGCCACCCCGTGCTTGAGATGGAAGCGTTTCAACTCTTCAGGGTTTTCGCTTGTCGAGAAGAAGAAGACAGACTTGCCAGCAGCAACACAGAGGACAGGGCGGCCGTCGCCAACGTCGGTAGGAGCGCTGTACCGGGGATCGAGAAAGGCCACCTCGCAGGACTTGATCTCGTCGTCAAAGGTCTGCTCTTTGAAGCACTCGCGACTGTCTGCATTGTGCCAGCGCAGTTGTTTGCCAGCGGCGGTGACGATGATGACCTCGTTAGTCCAGACAATGGACTTGATGGTGTCGGAATGGATCTGTCCAATCTGGAATGCACGCTTGTGAGGCACTTGGACGACGGTTCCTGTCCCATTCTTCTCCGTGGTAACATCGTCAAGCCCATTGTAGTCCTGAACCTTCAGGCCCCAGATGCGCAGGATCTTCTCATGACCTCCCGTGGCGACAACGTCGTTATTGTGCGGAGGAAATGCGATGGTGCGGGCGACGTGGTCATGCTGGAGGATAAGCTGCATCTCGCCACTGTGGGTGTCCCAGACCTTGACGGAAAAGTCGGCAGAGGCAGAGGCGGCGGTGGAGTTGTCGGGGCTGAGCTTTGCCTGCCAGGTTGCGCCCTTGTGACCAATAAAGGTGCCGATCCAGTCACCAGTCTTTCCGTGACGGAGCATCGGGTTGCCATCTGTCGAAGACATTAGTGTTAGTTCAAGTGTCGAAGGCGGCACCATTACATCAAGGCGGTGGAGAGCAGAGACGAAACGTACCTTTGCATGCAGAGATGATGAAGTACTCTTCGTCGCCCTCGAGACTGGAGAAGCTCAGGTGAGGAACTGGCCGAGAGTGACCGTGGCAGGTCAAGGGAAGATATTGCCGAGGTTCGCCGTTCGCCATTGTAGATGCGGTGTTGGGTTAAATCGTGAGTAGCTAGACTTGTATCTGAAAGTTGGAGCCTCT
Source organism: Gnomoniopsis sp. IMI 355080 (assembly GCA_027946555.1). Lineage (NCBI taxonomy): Eukaryota > Fungi > Ascomycota > Sordariomycetes > Diaporthales > Gnomoniaceae > Gnomoniopsis > Gnomoniopsis sp. IMI 355080. The sequence continues at coordinate 4,931 of JAPEVC010000439.1, read as the reverse complement.
CGGAAGAGGCTTTGCGAGCAATGCCTTCGAAATGAAGAACCAATGACAATAAGCAAATTGAATGATGGTGGTTGCAATGCGATGCAAGCTGCGTGGGTCCTGGGTGAAGTAGTTGGTTTCGTGAGAATCGCAAGGCGAAAGAAAGACCGTCGCAGCAAGCCAAAGACAAAAGAAGATTGCGCTGTCACAGAAAAACCGCGGTGAGACAGGCACAGGCGGCAAGATTCGAGAAAAGGAACAGAACGGCGATGGGATTATGCAGTGAGTGGGTGTTGTTTGTAGTGTGTCTTTCTTTGGTCGTCAATCGTAGCAGTCATGAAAGGCTTCGTGCTGTGGTCGTCGGCCTTGTGTCCTCATGCAGTGTGGATGAGGATGCTGAGGAGCAAGGAGGTAGAGAGAGAAAGATGCGTAGTTTTGGGTATTGTGATGGGAGGGCGGAGGGTTGTGGTGAGGTTGATGTTGGGATGGAAGGGAAGAAGCGGCCACAGAAGAGCTTGAGTGTTTGAAGCGAGATCTCTCGTCAATTGTGAACGACGTTGAAGAAAGAGGGACCTTCCTACAGGTGGACCCCTGTCGTAGCGGGGAGCTCCTTCCACGACCGTGCAGCGGACGATAGCGATAAGAGGTAGCCCAATTGAGCGGGCAAGGGTTGTTGGGGGACGGTCCAGCAGCGCAGGGATGTGGGAGCTTCACTCCGGACAGGGGCCCTGGATGCCCCGCCATGACCTCAGCAGTGGTCGGCCCGGGGGATGCGAGCTGTTGTTGGAGGTGACTCTGTCCATCTAACAATAGCTTACGTCTCTCGCCTCCTAAAAGTACAAACGAACGAACAAACGAATGATATTTGGTTGGACGCCTAGACAAGAACAATCTCTCCTGTCTCACGCTCCCACGATATAGGTGTTCCTGTCTTCCAAACGCCCTTCTTTGCGTGCGAGACACTACCACGGGCTGTCTAAGAACCACCTATTCGGACTTGAAGCTGCATTGGATTGGTGAACACGGGATCGACCTGTCAACAAGCTTCCCCGAAATTGGACGTGGCACAGTCCTTGACCTTCTCAAGATCACAACACACTGCACATCTCTCTGCGCCATGGAGTACAAGCTCTCTGCTCAGCTGCAGGGCCACGAGTCGGATGTGAGTATTGTCCTTTACTGCTAAGCGCCACGTTCACTGCTACTCGACCCGGTACTGATGATCTCCTCCGCCCTGTCAGGTTCGTGATGTTGCCTTTCCAAAACCAAACACGGTCATCTCCGTCTCTCGTGACAATACCGTTCGCACTTGGCACAACTCCTCCAAGCCCCCCTCATACGAAGGTACCATTATTACCAACGGCTCCGAATTCATCAATTCTGTCGCATACCTCCCCGCAAACAGCGAGTACCCTGATGGTCTGATCATCTCCGGCGGCAAGGATACAATAATTGAGGTCAAGAAGCCAAATACCACCCCTGCCGACAATGCCGAGCGTCTCCTCATCGGCCATGCCCACAATATCTGTTCTCTCGACGTCTCTCCGAAAGGCAGCTACGTTGTCTCAGGGAGCTGGGACAAACAGGCCATTGTGTGGAAGGTCGGCAAGTGGGAGCCGGAGCTACGCTTGGAAGGACACGACGCAAGTGTCTGGAGTGTACTTGCCTTGGATGAGACCACCGTCGTGACCGGTGCTGCGGACGAGAAGATCAATATCTACGACCTTCGCACAGGCTCGAGTGGTCGAGTACGACCACGATCCACTATACATACTTCCAACGTTGTCCGGGCTGTCGTGAAGGTTCCTCAAGGCCACCCTAGCGGCGCCGAGATCGCCAGCGCACACAGCGACGGAGTCATCCGGCTATGGGCCCTCAACGGCTCCTCTCTTGGCGAGCTTCATGGCCACGATTCGTTTGTCTACAGTCTTACAGCCCTCCCGACCGGTGAGCTGGTCAGCTCAGGCGAGGATCGGTCCATTCGGATATGGAAGGGTTTCGAGTGTATCCAGACAATTACGGTGCCCGCAATATCGGTCTGGTCGGTGGCTGTTTGCAAAGAGACCGGGGACATCGTAGCAGGATCCAGCGATGGCGTTGCGCGTGTGTTCACAAAGAACAGCGAAAGTGTAGCGGATGCAGAGACTATTACACTTTTCGAGGACGCGGTCAAAGCTTCTTCGATACCACAGCAGCAGATGGATGGCTTCAACAAGGAAAAGCTGCCTGGCCCCGATTTTATAAAGACAAAGTCTGGTACCAAGGAAGGCCAGGTACAGATGATCAGGGAGGAGAATGGTTCAGTTACGGCACACCAATGGTCACAAGGTAAGTTGAAGCGCGAGAGAAAGACCACGTATCTGGGCAGTCCGCTGACACGACTACAGGACAATGGATCAATGTTGGCACTGTCGTCGATACTGTCGGCAGCAGTGGAAAGAAGGTGGAATATCTTGGCCAGTCTTACGATTACGTTTTCGATGTCGATATTGAGGATGGTGCACCGCCCCTCAAGCTCCCATACAACCTTTCACAAAACCCTTACGAAGCTGCTACCAAGTTCCTCGGAGACAACGAGTTGCCGTTGAGCTACCTTGACAACGTTGCCAACTTCATTACTCAAAACACACAGGGTGCCACGATTGGCCAGGACTCTGCTGGCCCAGCTGTGGATGAATTTGGAACAGGCCGGTACCAACCTGGCCAGGGATCAAGTTCCCAGCAGCCATCTGGTCCTAAAGTCTTGCCTCTTGAGGGATATCTCACATTAGCCACCGCCAAGTTTGACCCGGTCGTTAAGAAGATTATGTCGATAAGCGCAACGATGATCTCGGCCGGGCGCAAAGACTTTGCCCTCAACCCTACGGAAGAAGCCACTCTCAAAGCGCTGACTGACAATCTCGGCAAACACATCACCTCAGTGCCAGGTATCGTTCCTGGTACCAGTACAGCCACTCCCAAATCACTCCCAATCGCCGAGGACGATCTCCTCCTCGTTCTCAAGCTCGCCAGCCAATGGCCCGATAACGACCGTCTCCCCGGCCTCGACCTCCTTCGCTGCCTCGTCACGTCCCCGAACGTCGCCACCCTCCGTGACCCTGCTGGCCATTCCATCATCGACATCGCCTTCCAATCCGCCTTCCATCCCAGCGCAAAGATCAATGAAAACTGCGCCATGATGGCCTTCCGCGTGGTTGCAAATCTCTTCGCTACTGCTGAAGGCCGCGGCGTCGCGTTTGATAACACCGAAAAGGTTGTTGATTATATGGAGAGCCTGGTTGGTACGAGCGACTCGGCCTTTGCGGGCGGACCTGTGGGCTTTCCTGCCAATCGCAATGTCCTGACGGCGGTGACGACCGCGGCGGTAAATTACGCCGTGTTAGCGTACCTGGTTTCCAAGAAGCGGGCTACCGTCGACGGCGAAACGTCACCCGAGGTGCTTGGGCTCATGGCCAATGTGCTCTGCAAAATCGTCAAGGAGCAGAGCGACGCCGAGGTGACGTACCGAGCCCTGGCTGCGCTGGGGACCTTGGCCGCTGCCGGGTTCGGGAAGGTGATGAAGAGCTTTGGGGCAGACGAGGTGGTGAGAGCTGCGAAGGCGGATAAGAATGCGGAAGCAAGGGTGAGGGATCTAGCAGGCGAGTGCTTGTTGTTGTTGAAGTAGGCTTGGTTTGAAGCTATGGGTCATTGAAATGGATGACAAGCGCTAGTACATACGTTTAGACGGCAAAAAATGCCATAGACCAACTCAGTAATTTCAAGGGGCATGAGAAAATGACTAAACACATGTGACGCCAGCAAGAAGCTAGGGGCTCTCCACTTCAGCATATAGGTGATGTTCGATTCGATCGTCTAGACACGTATCGAGTATTCACGGATCTTTCCATTGTGGTAGTATGTGCAATGATGCGATACCTCATTTGCGTACACTCTACGTCTCTGAGTCCTCTTTGAAGACAGAATCCGAATCCACCAATAGATTATAAGCAAAAGCCCTGATCAAGCCGAGATATCATGTCCCCATCCCAAAACGCCAAAAAACAACAACCTTGGATGCCCATCAAATATACGTTATATACACACCGCTCTCGGCTCAAATTCTCTCGCAGCCGCTTTCATCCCCTCCTTTTCCGTTCTTCAACCTCCACTTTCACCTCTCACCATGCACAATTTCTTTCTTTCTTCTTTTTTGTTACACCAACATCATCGCCAGCCCAAACAGCACAGGCGCAACCCCCAAATAATTCCACACGGATTGGCGACTGTTGGCACCGCGATGCTTGTTAAAGTACCAAAAGAAGGTCTCGGTGGTTGTGGAGGCGCCGTCCGAGGTGACGTTTGGATCGGCGTTTGATTCGCGGGTGACGACGGTGTAGACGTCGGCAAAGCCCATGTCGTTGCTGTTGAAGCAGTTGGACTCGTTGACCTCTGCGATGCGCGAGTCGCCTGGTTCGGCAAAGGTGATGTCGACGCACTGATATTGATGTCCTTTGTCAGCCAATACTCACTTGATTCATCAAAACCTTGACAGAGCATAAGGGATGAATAGCACCCCGAACAAAAAAGTGTAAACAACAAATATGTATACATACCGAAAACAACGCTGCTCCATGCTTTGCAATCTCCACCACCTGAATCGTCGCATTATCCCCAGCCTTGACGGACGCATTCGCCGGCAAGGGCACCTCGGGCAGACAAATCGTTCCCGGGTAGGGGTTCGCGCTGGGCCCGACGATCTGGAAGGGCGAGACCATGGGGTTACTCATGTTGGGTGGCCCGCCGTCGGGACCATCGGTGCCGAAGCCGAGGTTGATGTACATGAAGGCGGTTTGGTGGCCTTGGAACCAGCCTGGTTGGACGGCGATGGCGCCGCCTGTTGTGGGCCAGTAGGTTCTGTTGCCTAGTAGTGGATGGCCACCGCCTGCGTTTGGGGGGGGGGGGATGTTAGAGAG
>JAPEVC010000438.1:0-12950 GCA_027946555.1 Gnomoniopsis sp. IMI 355080 | reverse complement strand
CCCCCAGCCCACGCCAGGTCCCGCAGCGTCTGATCGGGCCCTCTCTGCACAGCAAACGCCACGCCCGCCACCACCGCTGCCCAAAATACGAGCCGAAATAGCAAACCCGTGATCCACAGCATCATGCGCCGGATCCACGCGAGCACCTGGATCGCCACGAGGAACACCAGGACGATCAGGAAGAGGATGACAATGTCGGGCGAGTTGGTGAGGGCCGCGTTGAGGCGCATGAGGAGCGGGTTCATGATGGGCGCAAGGAGGGCAAGGGTCTGGCGTTTGAGGAGATGGAGCGTGGACGAGGGCGAGTAGAGGTGTTGTTGGAGGAGACGGGTGGTTGTTGGCGAGAAAAGTGCTGGTGGGAGGTTTTGGTTTGTTAGCTTGCTTGCGCCAAAAAGGGCCGCGCTGATTATTATTGGAGAAGGCAACGGCGCGTATTTACCTTCTCGCAGATAATTGAAGTTCTGTAGCAGAGTATCAACGGGGTCCTGGGCACCGTCCATGGTCGTGACTGGACTCGTCTTGTTCTCTTGGAAGTGTTTATGATGGTCGGCGATGGGCGATCTGGTCCTTGGTGGCTGCTTTGTTCCGAGTTTGGATACTCGTTGTCGGCAAGGGCATACAAGAGCCAAAAAAACAGAACATAGAGGCATACAACTTCTGTGATTGTAGAAGCAGTATGGCTAGCCTGGAACAAAATTTTGTTGTGGAAAGCCAGAGTTCAATGTACGGTGAGTTGGTCGTTCCCCTGGTTGCGCGGTCGCAGGGATCCGGAATCAGTTGTCAATCACTGGTGACTTGCATGGGTTCACGTTGAGGGGCGAACCAGGGTTCAGGAATTAGGGTGCACAGGCCATCTTCCAGCACAACCTCATGGGGTTGGTGACTCTCTACGCTATAGTGTTCCCGAGGTCCTTTCCAAATGCTACAATAAGCATACAACAGCTCATGAGGGTCTGAAGGCAGATTCAATCTCCAACAGAGGTCGTCATTAAATCATTATGTATCTGGTGCTATTTGATTTAAAAGTCGTAGGTTGATCATAAAAGGCCATCTTGAGTGGCCAAGGTACAGTACAGTGGGAAAAAAAAAAAAGATACAAGAATTCAACCTGAAGCTTTTTATTTTGCGGAAAAGGAAAAATCGGAAAATAAAAGAAGGGTATCAAAGCCAGCATCCTGTCATGGGCACCATCGTGGGGTGTCACCCCTTCAAAAAATTAATCCCAAGGTCCCACCCACTCCGGATATCTGCCAAAAAAGGGTGAGAAAAGCACAAAAGGAAAGGTTAGGGATAGAATGGCCACGCCAAATAATGTCTGTAAAGAGCAGTCGACTGTCCTGAGCAGCAAAAAGTCCACCAAGCTGTCAAGCAGTTGCGATGCTCGTCCCTCCATAGCTGCGCACCAAATCGTTTTGTTGAAGCGCAGTGAGCCGGATCTTGATAAGCAAAACACATGGTCTATGATTCGAGGCGGTTGCATTACACCTTGTCGAAACCCTCGAGGATTTTCCTGGCGGCATCGATCCTGCGTCGGTACATTCGTGCCTCCATGCTCGTTTTGCTGTTCTCCGTCAAGCCGAGCACACACCGGCCGAGGCTGGCAACGAGCCTCTCCACCAAGAACTGGTCATCTCGGGGCAGAGTCTCCAGCACAGCCGTCGTCCCATTCTTCTCCATGAGGCTCGTCGAACTAGTGGTGCTGTGCAGGCTTATGCTATGGTTTGTCTCTCCGTTGATTGCGCTGCTGTTCTGCGAGGCCCGTGAGCTGAACAAAATCGAAGCCGTCTTGCCGTCTGAGTCCGATGAGCGGCCGTCCGGCGTGAAAATACCACTGCTGCCACTCGCTTTGCTAGTTGGCCTGTTTACCAGTGGGAAACTGCGAGTCGTGCCGGTCGATTCGAACGATGAAGTTGAAGACGCATGTGACCGTGTCATGGCTGTCGAGCTCATCGGGCGGCGGATCGCGGAGTACAGGCTGCCCAGACGTGTGCCTCCGGGCGCTGGCGATGTCGCAGTATACAAGGGAGAACCTACACCTGCAAAAGTGGCCCGTTTTGCTGTCGGCGGTGTTTCTGGTCTTTCGAAGGCAGTAGAACTTGCGGGAAGCACTGGGAATGCCTCTGGCTCGACCTCATCCGCCGCCTCATCATCCTCGTCTTCAACAGCTTGCTCAGTCCCAAGAGGCGCCTCGACTTCCTCCCTGTTGAGGTCCAAGCTCCCTTGACGGCTGGAAAGGGCTTCTTCTGCTGTCGCAAAAGAATCCATGGTCGAAATAGACGTCTCACTGCCACGTCTTGTCATGCTAGGTGGCTTCTCCTGATCAGTATCCTCCGACTCGACGATAGGTCCTCTGGTGGTCTCGACTGAATCCTCCGATGTAAAACTGGCATCACTTTCCCGGCGCGCCAGTCTCTGACTAATAGTCCCCATGGCGCTGTGAAGAAAAAAGTGTTCATAGTCGAATGCGTCCTCCCGGTCTTCGTGGGAAAGAACGTGCTGGACCGATTCGTGATAAATCGAGTCGCCACTATCGCTCACTGCGTCATCTCCATTGTCGACTGATTCTCCATCTTCAAACTCCGGCTCTTCGACCATTACTCCATCCTCTTCGGCATCGCCATTCTCGGTGTGCATGTCATCGCTATCGTCCCGAACGCCCCTCACAATGTCGTACTCGAATGGATCTGGACTGAATTGCTCGAGCTCGTCGTCCTGAACATCTAGTCCATGGACATCTGTCCCAACTATGTCGCCGGGTGATCCTTCATCAGGGGTAGCTTGATCCTGGGCGCCCAAGTCTCCGTCCCAAAAGCTGTCTTCGTCAGCACTTTCACCGCTCCAAGAAGGTATAGCCATATTTTTGATTTCAGGCGCCCGGTCGGAGTTCCCGGCTGCGCTCGTGTACCACTGGCCGATTTTGGAGTGGGTAAAAGGGCTCGGTGTTCGTAGGCTTTGTAGACTGCTTCTCTTGAGGCTATCGGCGCGTGCCTGCTGTCGCAGACTCGAAATTTTGCCTTTCAAATCGTTCACATGATCTTTGATGTCCCTCATCTGAGATGTAGAAGCCGATCGCGAGAGACCTTTTTCGGCAGCTGAACCGAATGTAGGACTCGTGAGGGATGAGTACCTGCACTTGGGGTTGAGTTCGGATCGTCTGTAAGATGGTGATACAACGTCTTCACCCAGAGGCTCCAATGATGCGTCGCGCATGATGTACGATGCCCTCTGACGGTTGAACTGTCCATTCAGCTGATCCGCACTCCTAGATACGGTCAGCCCCGGGTGTCGGGGGCCGGGGGAGATCCCAAGGACACTGGAGGATCGCTGCGGGTAGACTTTGACTGGAATACCAATACGCAACGCGTTGTCACTTCCCGTCCTGTGATGTCCAGATGCTGGGGGTATTTGTCCTGAAGTGGCCATCATGAGAGCAGTCGATGCCCTACTGACCGGCGGCGAAGGACTAGATGTGGTTGGGGAGTATGAGGTGGCCACAAGCAGCGAGCTCCTGGCCCTGGAAAGATTATCCTCCATATGCTTGACCAGGATATCAGCATGACAACCCAATAGCATCACAAACAGATGTTTCAACACTTACTGTCAGTCTTTTCTTTGCATTGGCTAGAATTTGTTCCGCCCTTTTGCTGAGTTGGGCTGTGCTATATCTCTGCCCACTATCTCGTGGATTCATTCCTGAGGACAAGGCGGGCGGGCCATCCGCAAGGGAGGAGTCGTCCACATAAGAGCTAGCCAAGCTTTCCTCATCGTCTCCCTGGAACACACTCTCTCCAACGCTGACAGTATCATCGAAGTCTGCGAATACCGGGGGATTCTGAATGTGATCGTGGTCGGTAATGGTGCTGTTGCTGTCGCTGGAAGAGCGCCGCTCTCTCTGTTCCGCCTTTGCCCGCTTTTTAATACTACTGAGGGCGCTTGTTTTGTCGACGACGCTGGTTTTTCCTATGGTGGGAGAAGAGCGCAAAGCAGCATCTCCTTCACTGTCTTCTACCACCTTTAACCCCGGAGCGGGCACCGCTGATGCGTTTACGGTATATCGATGTCGTGGAGGCGAGGGCTTCCCTGGTGTGCTCTCGGCTTCGGTGACCTCGCCAATGTCCGACAGCATAGTCCCGTTGCCGTATATGATGGGGGTGATGGGGATGGCATTATTACCAACCGGGTACGCGTTGTACTGATGCGGCGCTTGGCCAGGCTGTGTGCTGCTCCAGGTCGACTGCATTGCATCGCTATAACCGATGGGAGAGGGGGAGCGCTCGTAGTCGGGCAGGATCATGTCCGGGTTCGTCAACGTTGGTGATGCCGGCAGTGATGAATGTTGATGGGCTGCAGGAGACGCGAAGGGCACGGCTGACTCCATGGTCGCCATGTCGGGCGTTGATTTCCTTGCAGATTAGTCCCTCGGCTTTGACCTGAAATGTGATCGCAGCGTTGCAAAAGCTAAAAGCACATGCAGGTCCGAATCTAGTCCGGGAAGACTGAGAAACTTGGTAACAGTTCCAGTGGCCCCTGCCTTGGAGACGATCTGCACACTCCCGTGGGCAGCAAACTCTGTGTACACAGTTCCACGGAGTCTTGCATCGGAAATGAATGGGCGTGGCAGAAATCCAAGGTCACTGTGCAGGTGGTACCCGGATGGGTCCCAAGGAGAACAAGACAGGCTGGGTAGACCTTCCCTAGAGCGGGCAAGACGCCATGTCGTGTGCGAACTGTGATAGCGAAAGACAGGAACCGGCGGGACGGTGCCCAGAACTACAGCTTGGTCAGACGAAAAGGCTCACTACGCCGGGATTGGTCGCCGATGTGATCCTAGGGTGTTGGTCTCGAGGGCGGCCCGCGGGTCTTCGTTCCCGAGACTGGCACGGATCCGGCGATGGCTTCGGGATGGTCTTCGTACGGGTTGGGAGGGCGAAGCGATTCGTCGGAAACAGCTACTTTTTGGAAGCGAATGGACAGGTCCGGAAGAGAGAGTCATGAAGGGGAGAGTTGGAAATATTCGATAGACACGAGGAAAAGATTGAGAGTGTCCATTACAGGCAAGACCGGGCGTGTAAGATGAATGCGGGATGCGACTTCCCATTCTCAGGGGTCCAGGGTCAAGGTCCCGCGGGGGTTGTCGAATTCCTCGACAAATCGGGATTGGAAGGGCAGGGACTGCCTAGATGGGATTCGTGGCATCAGCTGTGTTGAGTGGGTAGGTAGGTACGCTACCTCTGCTACATGCCTAGGTACCCAGGTAGGGACTGTACCGAAAAGAATTATTTGCCGTCTACTTCAAGCCTTGGTTCTATCTGGGCTGCTAGATCAGGAGGTCGGGCGTATATACTCGCCACATAGTCCAGAGCAATGTGCAGGACCACTGTCGTACATGATGGCTGCATTTCCCAGCGAATTACTCTAGTGTGTTCTCGGCATTGTAATCGAGACGGCTAAGACATACGTATTCAGATATATGCCGTCGGGGGGCTGTTCATTGTCTTTTGAGTCTCGAGTTTCGATCGACAGGGAAGTTGGATGTACACTCTGCATGTGCCTGCAGACGAGATTGGGTCCACATGGCATTGGTGGGGTATTATCGTACACGAATGCCTGCACAAACTCTATTCACGTCCATGCCTCAGTGGCTCAATAGGCTCACTGGCTTTTCCACCGAGAGATTAGCATCCCTCCCTGCCCTGCCCTGCCCTGTGACTGGGGCTGTCGAAAATGACATCTAAATTTTCCGGAAAACCCGCTATTTCCTCGTCTTGTCGAGTCCAGACTATCTGTAATCTCTCAATCATAGTTAGTACCTTCCTTTCGCCGCGATACATCATGCTGTGCCGGGCATAGACCGGTTATTACCCATGCGATTCGAACTAGATACACAGTACACATTCTTCCAAAATTTACATTGTCATGCATGTCATCACAAGCCTCAGGGGCCCCCTGAGGCTGAATGAGTGCCGTCTAATAATTAGCAGCCAATCGAGGACAATTGCGCTGTCACCCACGTTTCGTCGAAAGAGAAAGGAAGTATGGAGCGAGCAGTTGAAGGGCTGGCTACCTACCTATATCACGTATTATGTAGTCGCGGCTTTTCCGTCCCTGCTCGATGCTAGATATGGTGCTACCTACTCAATTACGATGCCAGGACCCTCCTTAGAACCAACATTGATGGCATGAAAGAGCCGCGCACTACACATTATAACTACCCCTATACCTCCCGACCTAAGTAGTGATGATCATCCTCCACGGTCAGTATGCTGCTCAAGTTTGAACAACCTGAATTCTACACAATCTGATCTTCTTGACCTGCCATTCACCCAGATCGATCCTTGATCTTCTATTAGAAACATGATAAGCAAAATCGTGACAATTATGCGTGCTCGCAGACAATTGCAATTTGTCGGAAGATTGACGCGAACCGTATGAAACAGCGGCCCGAAAAAGAAGTGACATCCGGGTGGAAACAAAACTAGAAGAAGCCTGTGGAGTGAGAAGGGGGGGGTGAGGTCGGCTCGAATAGTCTGGTACAGAACAATGAGCGTGCCTTTCGCAGATCGCCCGTGGTGTTTCGAAGGCGTAAAAAGTGCTAGCCGTTCCCGAAAAGCACGGAAGGGCCCGCCGCCACAGGCCCCACCCACTCTTGCCATGTGCCGTATGCCTGCCGCGCAGGAACTGCTCTTATCGATATGAAATTTTGGGCCGTGTAGAATTGCTTTGGAAAGTCTTCGACGCCAAAAAGTTCTACTCCTCACGGCTTACAACACCTGTATTCTCAACAACCACCACGCCAACTCCACAAGATGTTGCGTCAAATGTAAGGGAACCACCTATCACTTTCGATTATAACAATGACCCACTGACACAATTGTCCCCCAACAGAAAACCTCGGAATGCCCGCTCTAAGCGCGCCCTCGAGAAGCGCGCCCCCAAAGCCATCGAGAACCCAAAGACCGTCCTGTTCCTGCGCGGCACCACCTGCTCGCAGGTCACCCAAGACGCCCTCGCCGACCTCTTTGCGCTGCGCCAGCCGCTCGCCAAGAAATTCACCAAAAAGAACGCCATCCACCCCTTCGAAGACGCCTCGTCGCTCGAATTTTTTTCAGAGAAGAACGATGCCTCCTTCCTCGTCTTTGGCAGCAGCTCCAAGAAGCGGCCCCACTGCCTCACGTTTGCGCGGACTTTTGGCGGCAAGATCCTTGACATGCTGGAGCTGTACCTGGACCCGGAGAGCATGCGCACGCTGAAGCAATTCAAGGGCAAGAAGCCTGCCATTGGCTTGCGGCCGATGGTGGTGTTTGCGGGGACCGCATGGGAAAGCACCGTGCAGAATGAGTATACGGTCGCCAAGAGCATGCTGACGGATTTCTTTTGCGGGGAGCGCACGGCGGATAAGATTGATGTCGAGGGGTTGCAGTATGTGGTGGTGCTGACCGCGGATGAGGGCGCGGACGTTGAGGGTGCGAAGCCCGCAATCCACTTGCGGGTGTATCTGATACAGACGAAGAGAAGTGGGCAGAAGCTGCCCAGGGTCGAAGTGAGTGCTTGTCTCCTTTTCAACAGGCTTGGAAAGTGCAATTATTCTAACACGCGTATCTTAGGTCGAAGAGATGGGCCCCCGTATGGACTTCCGTGTTGGTCGCATGCAAGAGCCCGAGGAGAACATGCTCAAGGAGGCACTCAAGAAGGCCCGTGGCACCGAGGAGAAGACCAAGAAGAACGTCTCCATGGACGTCATGGGCGACAAGATCGGCCGCATCCACATGGGCAAGCTGGACCTGAGCGATCTGCAGACCAGAAAGATGAAGGGCCTGAAGCGGGGCAGGGGCGAAGATGTTGAGGTGGCTGATGCAGAGGACGACGAAGGGTCCGCCGATGAAGAGGTCCCCATCAAGCGGAGGAAGTAAACGCTTTCTTTCCTCTTTGCTAAGTGAATGGATGGACATGCACAAAGATGGCGTTCATTGGTGTATGGCGTTGGTCGGTTCACAAAAGGGATAATCAGACTCTTCAGGAAGTAGCGGCGTCTACCTAGAATCAAGTTGGCCCAACCTGCGTGGCCAGAGACGACTTTTGGTTCATAAATTCACAATTGTAGATACATCATTCCTATTTATCAATGTGGTGATGTTCTGTGATGAAAGCTTGTTGGTTGCGGCTGGATGCCAGCACAAAAAAGAGACATCTTGCGCAAGGCTAGTCAGACAGATATTTTTGCATATCCAATCGAAGATTGAATCTGCCCATTGTTCTTTGCCATTGAGTTTGACATGATGACAATCACATCACCTTCCTCCAAGCAGCTGCACCTGGGGTATCTCTCGAAGCCGCTGTTCGCGGTCCACAGGCAGGCAGACCGCAACACGGTACCGTGACCTCCATCGCTTGACTCCCCCACAAGCGAGGACTGGATATTCCTCGATTCGGCATCATGGCCATTATCGGGATCATTGTTTTGGAGGAGGGGGGGGGGGATTGCTGCTTGTACGACCCTCCTCCCATGCTCCGGGACCAGACATCGTGACCTGGTATGCTCTTGACAAGATTCACGCTCCACGTCCGGTTTTAGGACTTGCATGACCGCCAAGGCGTTTTCCAAGGTGAGATACGATGTCAGGGAGCACAACGGGCGTCGAGCTTCCGGGCCACCTGTTCCGTTCCACGACCTTCGGCCCTTCTAAATGCAGACGACGTCCGCCAGCGCTGTCCTGTTTAGAACGGCGGACTCCTTTCATTTTGGACTGGTTCAATTGAGCAGCAATGTCTAGCGAACCATATCCTCAAAATTAGAGTAGAATCCATGGAAGGTCGGATCGTAAGGCAGCAGATCCTTCATTGAAGGCCTTTGCATGAGCCTCCTGCGTCAAAAAATCCGTGAGCTCGCGATCAGACATTTTGTTGTTAGGGAAAGATCAAGGAGCTAACGTGTTGTTGGGTGATCTTGGCAATTCGCCCTCTGGATCTGGATTGGCGTAGTCAGAAAGCATTTCGATGTGGCTTGTAAATTTGACTTCTGCCCCATCTTCATTGCCCAAGTCCCATGCCGAGCCCCATACTTCGGCGGGTATGTAGTTTTGTCCACTCTGGCCTGTGTCGTAGAGCGCGACGCGTACCGCCCACTCTAAATGTGGCCACCACTTTTTCTCAATGTCGGGACCGAAGAAATCCGAGTTGAATAGGGAAACGATTCCTAGTACCTCTCGACGGGCCATGCCTTGAAGCCACCAAACGTGATCGAGGATCTTGAGTAGGGCGAAGAAACACGCCAAGATAGCGAGCGCACGTGGTCTCCGCTCCTCAATCAGCTCCACGAATCGTTTAGAGACCGTTGCCGGAAACGCAAGCGCGCCCTTGCCAGGTTTTGTATGCGCCCAATTCAAGGTTGCCACCGCGTGCTGATAAGCCTGGCGTGTGGTCGTCGCCAAATCCGTTTCCCCTGTGGGGATCGATCCATCGACAGCCATGGCGAATGGGAACTGTATGGCAAGCTCCTCGTCCATGCCGTGCAACAAGTGACCGAAAAATCCTTCTGACGCCCGGGTGAAATTCAAGTTCAGCACGGGCTGAGCATCGATGATGCTGAGAACCACGTCATTTTCCTTCAACCAGGACCAAGAAGCTGCCACTATCGACTTGACGCCTTGGAAGGAATGAAAACAGGCTAACGGAGGTTGATAAGTACTTCCGAATCCAGGATTCTCCATTCTTGGCATAGCTCCAATCGCGAAATGGCTTTCGTCCTTTGTGAAGATGCGCGTAGCGGTGCTTTGGAGGGCGATCAACGAGGACGTTAGAAACATTGCTGCCGCATTGCGGGCATCGATACCGGTCGCTAAAGTGCTAGTGTAGGCACTCAGACATGAGGCCATGTAGGCATGGCTTGCGCGGACCATGTCCTTATCATTGGGACTGTAACTTCGGATATGTAATGCTGCTATGGCGAGGATGGCGTCCATCAATTCCTGGCTCCCTGCGAAGGCCAAGTCGGGCACGGCAACAGCCCAGAGATTATGGATGTCCGGGGACATGACGGAGATGGTCTTGTGTGTAAACTGGGTATACTGGTGCATAAGTCGAAGCTCCGTCAAGCGTCCGACCGGCTGTGAGCCAGGGTTTGGTATGAGTGTTCCCGGTTGGCGATATAGCGGTACGGAGAGGGAGGCCGCGGCGTGTGGAGTCAACGGCGTAAAGCTTTGTTGTCGAGAGTCGAGGCCGCCCGTAGGAAAGCCGTTGCATGACGGGCTGGACGCACTCTGGGCGGTCTGCAATTCGTGAATGACCTCGGGGTTCTCAAAGTCGCATGGCACGCCGTGTCGCATGCAATTGCCGCATCGAGGATGCACCTCATCGCACTAGGAAGGGGGGGTTTTGCGCATCAGTACAACGTGCTCGGCATTTGTCGAGTTGAAGGATGTAGAGCGCGTTGGTGACGACCGGAGTGGCACAGCACACAAACCTAAGCGTTGCTAGCCAAAGACTAGGGAGAGGTATTCACCTTTATTTTCCGGGCCTTGCATCTTTTGCTGTATTACAGTGTCAGCCTTCTGTGGCAAGACTCCCGTGTACTACGTATTGGCAGAGGACTAGGCTAAAGTACGAACCAGCCGGCTCTCGATTTCTTGTGGGAGCGTCGGGGTGGCATTGTGTTGGCGTTGGAGGCTGCAATGTTTCCTGGACGCCGTACCGAGGCGCATCGCGAGGCGTACCTATCACCGCACGAGATGTGTCGAGTACCTGACACGGGGTCTCGTCGTTCCAAATGTCGCGGGGGGGGGGGGTTGACTCGTACTCGTGCCGGGCTGGTGATGTCTGGTTCTCGAGGTATGACGGGTCCGTCGGGATCTTCTTTATCGTGTGGTCTTGTATGCGAGGTAAGGTGCGAGGTGAGGAAGACACTAGGGACGGGGCAGTGTTAACGAGGTCGTGGAGTAATGGCGGTTTAGCGTGGACGGAAGAGGAGTGGTTGTGGCGGTTGTTTGCAGAGACAAGGCGTCAAGTCAAAGCGTCTCGGCCAGGCCTGCCTAGCCAGGTAGCCAGCTACAGGAGGGATCTGATTTGCGGGCCCCGTCCCGTCGCCCGCGCGCTATGTGAGTGAGATGTGCAGGGTGCCCGGGTGAGTGGGTGTGTTTGCAAGGCTATGCGACCCAGTCGACGGGGGCGCGATTGAATTGATCTGCCTCGACAGCCAAGGGCTAGCTAACAAGTGATAACAAGTTGATAACAGGGCATACGGTGAAGGGCACACAGTAAAATCTCGGACATTTGGCAAGACCCCGATTGGCTCGGACCAACCTTGGAGTTCTGCACGCCATGAACAACTGAAAGTTGGTCGAGTACTGCCAGGTCAAGCTTGTGACGTCTCCGAGGTACGTTGCAGCAGTCTTCTACTATCAGGCCTTGTTGGCCAACGGTATAATCTGTGCTGCGTGTCCTACGGTTAACCCGGAGGCATAGTTTTTCATTTCCCATTCGCCTCTCTTTTATTTTCCCAAACATTGGTGACATTGGAGCTTGCCCTGCACGGAATGACCATTACCCAGAAAAGACGTCGAGATATGGATCCATTGCGTCTTTAGCTCTGGACTATCATGAGCGCTCAGCGAGAAAGTGTGTGGCAGGCACGTTATGCCACCATGAGAGACGTATTGTGCCTCGAGGTAATAATCACTGGCGTTTCTGGTCCTACGGTGCGCTTTGAAACTGGCGCCTAGGTGGGAAAGGGGAGTTTAGCTTAGATTTGATCTGAGTCTTGTATTGCGCTCGAATGGAAAGAAGGCGGGGGGGGGGACACGTTCTGAAGCCTGTTTGAATGACTTACAGGTTTACATCGGTACTTACATAGTACTCAAACAAGGCCCACCCAGGCTGCCAAGTCGATCCAGTCATGTCGATTGCAGGTGGACCTCTAAGTTTAGAGCGTAACAGATGCTCAAGGTTCAAACTCTATTGATGTAGCCACCGGCCCAGAGTTCTGGGCCGCAAGTTGATGCGAGACAGAGAGAAGAGAGACGGGAAAACGGGTAGACGGGGATAGCCAAAGCACGTTGCGGCAATTACGTGATAAATGTTGTGCTTGATGTCTCGGACACCGAATGGGAAAACGCCAGTCAGTCTACGCAAAAGTTTCGGAGGAAGGGCGTCCAGTCTTGGTAATAATAATGCAGGTACAGTAATGTGTGGTACCCACAGGATTATTAATAAAGGTGAATGGTTCGTGACCCTTCTCTTCAGCCCTACTACTACCCAAATCTCCGTGTCTAGCCGTGTGGGAAGTGTTCTCCTCAGTACATACGATGCAGTACATACGATGCAGTAGTTGTCTCTTCTGTAGGACTTACACGGTTCACGCTAGCAGGCTCGGTGGATCTGGGGTAAAGTAATGTGCCTTGGTATTCTAGATCTGCTATTTTGTATACAACGCAGTACATATAGTATACTAGACAAATCCCCACAAATCCCCTCTGCTGCCCCTCCGCAACTAACGACCCTGAAAGTGGACACGCGGGGCATCTCACCGACCTTACTTGCACACTTGCCATCTGATATACCCAGGTATGACCCAAATTATGAAGCGAATTGTCTCTGTATTTCCTCGTGCTCGGTCAATTGGGTCTGACTATTGCGTACGGGTGGAAAAGGGCGCGGGAAGGCGCTTCTAACCGCTGTCCCCAGTCTCCGATTCGATTGCGCCATCCGCCCTAGTGCAAGGCCCTCAAGTACGTAAAAGTGACCTTCTTTTTTGTCCGCGTTTTGTCGGTTTTTGGTAATCGTCATCCTGAGTACGACTCAGGCCTCTTTGTAATCTTCTTTTTTTTCTTCTCCATTCTCTCCGTACCTTCGCCCATAAATACCATTGGCGACCAGCAAGCCTCATCCAAATCCGTGGTGGACCGTCCCAACTCCATTAAACCATCCCACTACCGTCCCCGCCTCCTCCTCCTCAACAC
>JAPEVC010000437.1:0-12972 GCA_027946555.1 Gnomoniopsis sp. IMI 355080 | reverse complement strand
GTTTTGGGGGGGGGGGAGGCGTAAGTGATGTACTTAGTGTTGCTTGTGCGCCAGGTCAAGATATACGCTGTGAGTACCCAGGTGGGTAGGTATGTAGGTAGGAAGGTATTTTACAGATCAAAACAAAACAAATAGGCAAATTCGGGAACGATAAATCGTGCCACACGTGCTTACTCTGACGTTTGGAGCAGGAAGGGTCACGACGACTGTCACATCCTGCTGGTGTTGCCTGTTCTATGCAACACCATTACTAGCCCGACTAGTACTGCTGCAAGCCGGTGCCGGTGTCGGCCCAGAAGGAAAGACTCTATTTGCTTCTCGCGCTCGCGGGAAATAACGTCATCCGCACGACTCCGGGACTGTCCCAGTCGGCTGGGGCCGGCAATCCGGGGTTAATCGCGGGGGAGCGTCAATATAGCCTCATATAGCCTCATCCATGGTCTCATAAGTGACTGGTTAGTACTCAGGTATAATCAAAAAATACCCTGTCCAGGCTCGCGGATCAAGGAATACGTACCTATTTTTGGGTGATAGGGAGTGAGAAGAAGCCTCTTGTCTTGAAAAAATGAAAATGAAAATGAGAAGATGAGCAAACCAATGATTCCCTTTCCCAAGACCAACCCCCCCCCCTCTTCTTCAATTAAAAGTAAATATTGCCCACATTCTCTCCTACATAACAAAGTAGGTTCCTAATGTTCCCACAAATCCAGCGAGACTGATCCTTCAGCCCCCGCCCATTCATTGCTTTTCTTCTAATGACGTCTTGGTTCGTCAACGGGCCGTCCCTTGGTGGGCCTGTCAATCAAAAAGGTACCTGGGCTGCCTGGCTGCCACCCACCTACGTCATCCAGGGGGGAAGGCATCATCCCTCCCTTCGAAGCTTCGTACTCAAGTGAAGCTAAGTACCTACCTAAACTACCTACACCTATACCTATTCAGAGCTATCCATCTTTAGTTTTCTTCACTATTTCATTCCCAAGATTCACCTCAATCAGGCAATTGCCCAACACGTTACACAGCTCACCACCAACCCACAACATCAACAACAACGAACATCATCATCATCATCTCGCAAACATGGCAGAAATCGCAGCCGGCGCCCTCGTAGCCGAACAAGTCGTCTCCACGAGCCTCGAAGCAGGCGCCGCCGTCTCCATCGCCAAACCAACACAACCTCTCAAAGCCACCCTCTCCCAGATCGCCACCTCCTCCCCGGACGACTCCAGCCTCGCCCTCGCCCGCTCCCACCACACCGTCACCACTATCAACGACAAAGCCTACATCTTTGGCGGCCTCCACAAGCCTGGAACCCTCTGCACAACCGACATCCACGCCATCTCCCTCCCCAACCCAAAAGCAAACGCAAAAGCAACAGATGCAGATCAACAACAACAATCTTACGCCTGCTACCCTGCCTTTCCTCTCAAAGACACTACCACCAACACCCTCCTCGTCCCCGCCCCGCGCCACTCCCACGCCGCCGCCGCCAGACCCAGCCCTGGCCAGGACAACAACACCACCGCCCACCTCGTCATCCACGGCGGTCTAGACGCTGACAACAACCCCATCACCCAAGACAACGGCTGCCTCTGGCTCTTCGACACCGACACCCTCCGCTGGTCCAAACTTGCCCCCGCCGATCCAACCGCACCCTATCCCTCCCAAAACGCAGCAGCAGCAGACCACCTCATCGTCTTTCCCGACGCCAAAGACCCCAATACCCTTCTCCTCCATGGCGGCGGCGGCGATGGTGGCGAGACATGGGTCTTTGACCTCGACGCCTTGCGGTGGACTCAACTCCCCTCAGCGCCCTCGGCCGGGCCCTCCTCCTCCTCCTCCTCCACCGCCGCCTTCGTCGACGGCGCACTATATACCATCAACAACAGCAGTTCTGGCCTAAGTGGCGCCATCCACGTCTTGCGATACCCGGGGAGCCCCAACAACAACAAAAGTGTGCCGCCGGCAACAGAGCAACAGCAACAACAAGAACAACACGACTACAAATGGGAAACAATCGACTTCCCCACCAACCCCCTCGCCGCACCAGGCCCCAAGGCCCGCGAAGGCCCTTCTGCCTCGCTGGTGGCAGTCTCGACAGGCTACGGCCGGCACTACCTCGTGTACATGTTCGGGCGCGTCCCCAACAGCGCCAATGCCAATGAGACGACACAGCAACAACAACAACAACATCCATTCTGCTCCGACGTCTGGGCCCTGCAGGTCCCGTCGCACGGCTTCAACCCGGCCGCGGTCAAGGATGTCATTCGGGATAAGGTTCTCCCCAGCAGCGTCGAGTCTGGCGCGTATAGTTGGGCCGAGGTGGACATCCTACCGACCGAGCAGGTCGCGACCGAGGGCAAGGTCCATCCGGGCCCGCGCGCGTTTGTGGGTGCGAGCTCGTGTCTTGATGGGAAGGGGGTTGTGTTTTGGGGTGGGGAGAATGCGGGTGGACAACGGGAAAGTGACGGGTGGCTGTTGAAGATACAGTAGGTGAATATATGTCAAAGCATTAGTTGCTGTTGCTGGAGGAGGAAAGATGATGAATAAGCCGAGAAACGTTAAGTGTAAATTAGCAAATGAACAAAAGAGGCAAGGCAGAACAAAAAACGAGAGGGGGATTCAACCATCAACTGCGAACCTCGCGGCTCAAGTGTCATTTCTGTCGCTGCTCCAACACTCCCAACTAAATGCGCGGAAAACCACGCCGCTATGTACAAGTACAATGATTTGAGCAAATCAAATTTTGCTTTCACACAAGCCAAGCAGCCTTAACACATCGTTTGTGTTAAAATTTGAGAGAAACAATCTACCCAACAAAAACTTGTCGGACTCTTTGTGTAGCCCGCTACTTTGCCCTTGCTGAACCACAAGCTTTTGTCTCGTCCCAATAAGGTGTGAATGGTATTTCCCCCTTTCAGAATCGCTGGTTGTATAAATCAATTTGCGGCCTCCCAACCTCCCAATCCCCTCTTCCCCAGCAAAATATATGAAATGACCGGTAAAGAAGGTTTGAAAGTCCCTATGCCCTAGAACCGGGGTTTTGTATTGGTAGAATTTTGAATTGTCCCTCCTGTTGTTTTGTTTTTGTGTCGTACCTCATAAATCCATGTGTGCAAATCATTCAGTTGCGTGGCGGCCTTGTCAGGGACCGCGTTTCGGCCCAATGGTGTCAGAATCCAGATTGTGCCATATCACTCTTCGGTTCCGGTAAAGAAAATGCACATAGTTCGTTTCTCACGTCGAGTATCATCAATCAGAAGGTTTGCATGACCGATCCGCCCGAGCCTTCATGTAGTTTGCGTGCGAGTCAAAGCATTGCGCCATCAGTCGGCTCACTGTGTGATGTCCATATTAGCATCCTAGCAGGAAGTTGTCACATAGTGCGGAGTGTTTACTTACCAGGCCACACATCAGCCTTGTCAAAAGTGTAGGCTATGACCTTGAGAAGTCTGACCGCGTAGCCGCCTTGGATACCCGGAAGAACTTCCACTGGCAAACGCTTCTCCCACCCCTCCATAATCTCCCTGACCTGTTGCAGCAACCTCGTGTCATCCTCGTCGAGAAACATGACGGCCGGTACTTGGTAAATGTCGATGTCGTCTTGCCCCAAGACACCTCCAATATACTGACCGACTCTGTCCTGCAACGTTGCGATCCACTCAGCAAGGACTTGTGCACAGTCAAAAGTACACATGGCGGCCTGTAACGGCAACTCGCGGCTCGTCAAATCGGCGAATGTGAGGTCCAGTTTGTCGGGCGTGGACAAAGTATCGGCTGCAAAATAAGCAGCTTTTCGGAGTAGTCTCTCGCGATTAGTAGTCATCTCGATTGACATGGGCGTCTGCAATGGTCCTGATGAGTACTGCATGGCATCATTTTCAGTAATACCAAGACCGGAGCCTGAAATGTCCATCCGCTCGCCCAGAATGGGTTGAGGGGAAGGCTCCGCGTGTTGCGTGACTTCGCTTCCTCGACACAGTTCATCGGCCAACGCCTGCCAATCACGCTGCCAAAACCGTTCCTTGGTCCGACCAAGATTCACGAAGAGTCGAACATGTGCCAATTGCAGCATATGGATTGCATCCGCAGAAAGAGGGCCCTTGTTGGATGGATTGGGTCGCTTTGCAGAGTGGTGCGGCGTTCTGCCCCAAGCAGCATGCCAAGCATTCAAAGCCGGCTCAATGACGCGATGCATCTTTTCCGTCTCCTCTGGCGTCCAGATTTTGTTGTGATGCCTCTGTCGGGTCTCCCAAATGTAGTTGTGGATAGAGTGAATCAGAACCAGGCAGCCGAATGCGCTAGGGCGAAGTTTGCTAGGTGGAAGCTCATTAGCGTTGAGGCCAGAACCAAAACGTTGCCCATTCTGAATTGACATTCTTCGCTGCTTGAGCTGATTGTCGTGGGTCCGCATCAAATCGATGAAGGCGTCCTGGAGTGAAACCTTGTCTCGACTTGCACCAGCCTTGCCGCCGCGGGCATGGAAGACAGCGCTGCTTTGAGCCTCGAAAAATTCCTCGTCACATGGCAAGTCCAGAATTATTTCTGGGGTGGTCAGAGTAGGTGGATGATTGTACGCCGAGACTAAAAGACTTGAAAGGATAAAAATTGCATAAAGTGTACGCTTCCTTTCCTCGGCGGATTTCCATCGGAGCCAGGTTTCTTGCTCGTCGGTCTCGACATCCTCGTCCTTGGGTGGCGAGTACAAATCGGCGCCCTGGGCAAGACTAACAAGTGCAGCGCAGTGGGTTGAAGCAATTTCGCCGGCCAGCTTGTCTGCACAGTTGTGCCCATACACGACATTCAACAACATCGACTGGACAAGCCAAAGGGGGGTATCGGCCGAACCATCCTGAGATCCCGGGAGATCCTGTTCTGGTGCATAAGCTTTGCGGACAGTGGCCCTCCTCCGCTGGTCCAGATACGTCTGGATCATTTTCTTGGCCAATTCAAACAACTTTTGAGCTTGATCATGCTCGGTCTCATACAGTGCACCAATGGCAGCCATAGAGAGGACCAGACATGCGGGGCCACCAACATGGCTAGCATTACCGTTTGCAGCCCGGGCTGGCGTCTCGAACGACAGCGTCGGGAGATGAAGAAAAGGTAGATGCGGGTGGAAGTACGTGATATAGGCTGCGACATAACGTTGTAGGTTCTGGGTGCTGGGCAGGTTGTTGGAATTATCCGTCGCCGCAGTCGAACTCGGGGCGTGCGGTGAAAATGGCGAAGTCTTGAGAGAGAAGGACGGTTTGCGGCTGGCAAGAGTCGAATTCAGCGCAGCCGTGGAGGAGAGGGCACCTAGGATGGCGGTTCTGGTCGAATCAGTGATTGTCGCCACGGGTGAGGTGCCATGATTGTGTATACCATTGAGGGAAGACGGAGTCTTTGGGCCAGACGCCGCAAACTGGTCCATATGGGACGATTGCGGCGTTAAGAATGACATCTCTTGAAGAGAGGAAGAGTGTTGCGACGGTGGTGGTGTGAAGAAGGCGTCGTTACCCATGTGTGACTGCATTGGGTGGGGTGATCCGCTCATTAGGTCGGGAAACCCGTGATTTGCGTTGTATTCGACACCGAAGGCACTCGTCTGCGGAGACATCAGGCCAGGAGCCCATGCAGAAGTTGTCATTGGCGCTGTGGAAGCTGGGTTGTTGGATCCGTCGATCATGGCGTCGCTCATGCCGCCGGGACTAGCCGTACTAATGGCTGAAGATGAAGAGCCGTCGACGATGGCCGAGTCTGTCGTATTGTTGTTGAAGAAGCCATTGGGAAACGAGGGCGAATTTCCTACTCCGCCAATCATGAGGTTCTCCATACCAAAGTTATCAAATGGGCTGGTGGGATTCAAGTCCGGAATGCCATTGAAAGGGGGGGAAATTGGATCGAGCTGCGGCGAGTGTGCATCATGAAGCATGTTGGGGTTAATTGTGCCGCTGAATAGGCTGCCGCTGTAATCATTCCACCAAGGATTGTGAACCGGAGCAGTGATGGGACCCGTCTCGAAAGGCAAGCCTCGTGTCTCTACCCTCAGAGGAGCACTGGGCATGTGTCTGTGACCCAGAGCAGAAGCCATACCGGAGTAAGGGTTGTCGAATGTGCTTTGGTGGAAGCCTTGCAAGCCCATCAAGCTGGGGTGTCGGCTGTGGGTTGGAGGCATGCGAGAAGCAGCAGGGGCCGCAGCAGCTGCCATGTACTGTTGCATCTGGACGGGGTCGATAGTGCTGATGGTATTAGCCCTGGGCCTCATGGAAGCAGGATTAGTAGAGGCGGCGGCGGCGGCAGCAGCAGCAGCAGCAGCAGGGTTGGCAGTGGCGACGCTGTTTTTACGAGCACGGCTCTGAGCGCCCAGATTGACACCGCTGGCACTCTCTCTGCGGTTGCGAGGACGTGCCGAGGGAGCTGTAGACTGGTGTAGCTTCTGCTGGTGACGCAGCAATAAATCGCGCCTGGCGAAGCATCTCTTGCAGTCGGCGCACTCAAAGGGCTTCTCCTTGGTGTGGGAGCGTTCATGCCTCTTTAAGTGCTCAAGCCGAGCGAAGGCGCGCTGACAAGTTGTGCAGACATGTGGACGGGGCTTGTCGGTTTTGGGGGGCGGAAAATTTGCAGAAGGCGTCTTGGTGTTGACGGTGATGGTAGAGGCTTCTACAGGCAGGCTCAGGTTAGCTTTGTTATTTTGGTAGTCACTTGCTTGAAAGCATGGCTGGAAGCGAGGTCTCGCATAGGCCGCCCAGTGGGATGGACGCCCAGGGAGAGCCATTCAATTCATGGGCCATGGGCAGTGAGCATACCAGCTTCGTCAGGTTGCTGAACAGAGAGTTCCGGGTCGGATGAAGGGGGCGAGTGCGACATGTTGGCCATAACAGACTCGAGTCTTGCTCCACTGTCGTTACCCATGTTTTCGAAAAGAGTCGTCTTTGATGTTGAGACGGGTAATATCAGGCGGCAAAGCAAGGCAGCTGAATTTATCAACAATGATTTTGAGAAGTGTCCTCCTTAAACAAAATAAAAGCTCCGTTTTGTGTAGTGCTTGTGCCAACAGACCAGTCCAGATTGGCGCCCAAGGATGGCGATGGTGGGTAAGACGGTGGGATACAGAAATGAGTCCGGTGGGTGGGTGGTAGCTCTATCTCATGTCGTTCCGTAGGTGACGCCGTCCCAATCGCTCTGAAGTAATACTCGGTTTTTGGAAATGGGATACTCCTCAACAATGGCAACTTGTTGGTTGAGGAAAAGGGAAAGAGAAGCAATCGGTGTAGTAGGGGAAGAGGTAGGAAGACGGAAGTTAGGCAGAGAGGTTGTAGGTTGTAGTAGAGGGTTGGAAGGAAGGAATAGCTTCGAGCACAGACAGACGAATTGGAGAATGGCGGGAAGGCTGCCCTTACGTACCTACCCACTACCCACTACTCAGGCACTCGAGGTAGAGCAGCGGGACAGGGTGCTTGCTGTGGGTTGCTTCGCGCGCACTGTGTAGTGGGGTCAGGATGTACCCTGTGGCTGGGCCTGGGCAGTGACTGGGGCCCCCCCTTGTGCAGGTCGAGGCCACAAGGGTAAGCGTCTCTATCCCTGCCCTTGTAAACGCCGCTGCAAGTCCGGGCCACACCTGATCGGTTGAAAATGATACACTGGCACCATTCGGCGAATAAGATGCTGAGGGAATAGTCTAGGTTTGATGATTTCATCTACTATGTACAAAGCATGGTAGGCTCTTATGATCTGCGGAATAAAGCATTCGAAAAAAAAGTTTAGTTGGGTTTATTATGGGGCTTGAATCGTACGCGAGGCTATAACTTTACTATCCGGGTAGTATTGTACATACTCTTCACTGGTAATGGGGAAGTTTCTAGGTAGGATATTAGAAGGCATCGTCTAATTGGGAAGGCGGGTAATGGTCACAATGGACTAGGGATGGGGAGGACTCGGGGCGGTGGGCCCACATGTCTGTCACCCTGGACGAACTCAAACTGAGTAATACTGTATGTAATACCTAGACCTAGACGCCGCCAACAACAACAACAACAACAACGATAGTTCGGAGAAAAGTCAGAGAACCGCTGACTGGAAAGCATGCCGTTGTTCTGATCTGACCTGATCTGACCTGATTTGAAAAAGTGCCTGAACATCTTTCGTAGATCCTACGACATCAGCCGTCATGCGACCAGAACGGCAAGGTTCACCTGTACCGCAGCACACTTTTGAGTGTCAGAACGAACCTGGAAGATCCCTTTTCCCTGTGTTCTTGTTTCGATGGTAAGTCTTTCCCTGCTGTAACGACAAAGTACGAGGCGTACGATGATTATCGCGAGGTGCCAAACGTACATCCATCATGCCACATCATGCTTTGAGGCCTGGTCTGTCCATACAAACAGTGAGTGAGTGAGTGAGCAAGAGAAAAAAGAAAAGAAGACGCATAGCGTGTTTGACGCCATGAGCAGGCCCGGAAGCTTTCAGCCAAGACAGGACGAATGTGGGCCGATGTGTCCATGTCTTACCACACAAGGCTGCCCTCGCTTTCCAAAGTGCAGCACAGCTCCAGGGCAACCGCTTCGAGAATCAATGATGTGTCTGTGCAAGTCTGGACTGGCCTCGAAAATGATATCACCCGGGCCGGATTGGCTGAGCCTCATCAATCATCAGTCAGTCAGTCACCACCACAGACCTACGCCATAAGAGTCCAATGGACGATGGGCTTGTGTCAAGCCAATTGCGGTCCCGCAAGCGAGAACCGGAACACTCTTTTTCCCACGCCTATTTACTTCACCTTGCATGCCTCAGCATGCCCGCCACCAGACTCTGGCCCATCGCTGATTGACCAACTCACCGGCACCTCGCCCTTTTCTCAGCCTAGTCCTGCAGCAAAGAAAGATGCGGCTGCGGCACACACACACACACACACACTTGGGCTGCCGTGGCGCACAGTGCTGGTCTGCAGTGTCCTCTTCTGAATGGTTGCTTTCAAAGGCTGCTGACTGGCTTGTGGTGTCTGCTTGTTAGTACTGGATCATGCATGCGATCTACCTCTTGGACTCGACCCGTCCCTCGAACCGGAAATCCCGTCACAGCTTTCGCATACGACCATCATATTGCGTCTTGCTAGTTAATCTGACTGCTAGATGTTGCTGTCTCGACAACAGTTTTCTCCCAAAACTCGGTCTGTTCAAAAGATTGCCTGCGCCACCCATCTGTGCCCCTCTAAACGGCCGTGAGACGGCCAAGCAGCAGGCGCATAAACACCAGAACCGAGCGCTCAACTGCCACGTGAGCCGCCTGGCAGTAGCTCACAATGCTTGAGCCCGGCCAACCGGCACGCGAGTTGGACATTCCAGGCACGACTAGTAGAGCTTCTATTGCATTTGATCAGGAACCAGACGGCGAGATTGAGTTTAAAGAAATCTACAGCCGAAACGAAGCCACTTGACTCGTATCTCAGATGGTAGTTCATAATGCTCGCCTCTTGCGGTCGACGACCTCTTGCCATATCGGGCAACCCGGTCACCGCTCGCTCCTCTGGTGGAAGACTAGCCCATAGGCCGCCTGGGCTTAGCTGCTGACCAACAGCTAGTTCAGCCTCATCCACCCTGAACGGAGCCTCCAGCACGAGGAAGCTTCCAATCCCAGCCAGGGTGTAAAGGAGCTCACTTCGTGTTGATGGTGGCTAGTGGAGCCAGTGGCCTCTCGCTACCACTCACCATTCTGCGACTCTAACACTCTAGCACTCTAGTGACTCTGTCCTGAATATCCAGCTACTTGTACTACTGCGTGTAGGTAGCCCTGATCATCTCGGGTCAATACACGTGAACAAGGAGCAGTGCCAGCCAGGGGGTTCTTCACCGGCTGCACAGGGCGCACATCGCTGCACAGTGCATGCCGGCCCATTTGCCTGCTACAATAGGTAAGCACAGCAGCCGGTATGGGCCGCTCGAATAGGCTTCTTACTAAATCACTTGCATTCAGTGCATGCGGTGGGAAAGCTTCTAGTTTGCATGGCAACAACCATCATCAGCAAGCTCGTGTAACGGTCTATTATCAGCTCGACTATATGTCCATGCATCTGTTCCCTTTTGCTCGCTGTCTGGGGGGGGGGAGTAATCCTGGTATGGTCACAAGATCGAAGAGCAACTAGCCCGAGTTTATCCAGAAGGATTTCAGCGATCAAGTGACGAGAAAGCTTGGGCCAGACAGCGGCGCCTGCACAGAGAGCCTGGACCCGCGAAGTGCCGCAACACACGGTCTGACGGTACTCCGTACAGCGGTATGCGCTGTACCACATTAATTGACCACTACCTAGTGACCCTAGGTACTGTGGCATGGGAGTTCACCAGCGCGATACAGCCACACTGTGGTTACAACCGATAGGGTAGGCTGCTACAATAGAATCTCACGCACCTTCTCTTCGTTCCCATCGTGGTCCTTGTCGCCTTTTGTGCCGACGGTAAGACACATCATAATTGGGTCAGCTACTATTAGCCCGCTTCGGGATGGATAGCCACGATCTGGGTATCTGGCATCTGGCGATGTGAAGAGCTCGTGACGTCGACAGCGTTTCCAAAATGTTCGGGCGGTTGGAGATCTCTTACAGCACTTACAAGCACTTGCCCTCGCGAAAAAGCCCAGATCTTCAGTATTCTTCGCGATCGAAGCTTGCTACCCACCATCCATACCTACATACTCGAGCATTTACAAAAGTTTGGGTTACCTTGTGCTAGCCTCGCAGAATTACACAGCCGTTCCTGACGGTATGACGACATACGGGAAATGTGTCTGTGTGAGAGGTGTGCTCAACGAAGCAGTATTGGGCAATGCCGATGTCGACAATTCAGGAACCGCCCCCTCTATGTGAGTCAACGGCTGTGTCGCGGAATACAGATTGAAAAGAAAAGGGTTGCAAACTCCCCCAAGTCTCCAACAAATTTCTCCAAACGGGAACCAGTCGCACAAGCACGAGGGTCCTCAATGGGCGCTGGAGATTAGGTACCTAATAACAAAAGTGGACTTTGAATGTGTTTGGATATCAACGGCTTAAACGGCTTAGAATCTATCCCGGTGTCGGCCGAATAAGCCCACACGCACCCGGAAATGGGCAGCTTCAGCACCGTACTTCCGGTGATTAGGTACAAACAAAACACACCAAGCCGCAAATTCGTTTTGACAGGTTCAGCAATCGACACGGCCCAAGGAGGCGTCCAATCACTAGTGGCACGCTACTTGCCTCCTGCGGCGAATATGTCCCGCAGAAGGCAGGTAGGAAATGCACAACGACGTTCTCGAGCGGCCCATCCCATCAGACACCCGCCGAGAAATGCCTCTCTCTCTGTCTTTTATTCTCTCAGTCTCAGTCTCTCACGTCAATGATTCTAGACCGTTTGCAGAGCAAGCATTGTCTACAGTGCACATACTCTCGGGCCAGCCAGTCCAGCGACCACGTTGCACTTAGGAATGGGCGATGAATGAGCAATGGTGCATGCGACTGCGCCGCGCAATACACCCAAAGAAAAGCAGGCCTGTCAAACACCAAAGGAAAGAAAAAAACCACGCAACTCGGGAGATTCTCGACTCACATCAACTGTGCTTTCCGCTAAGAATAGCAGGATCGACACGCCAACTCCCCACATACCTACGGGACAGCAGCAACAACAAGTTCGTAACCGTGCGAAGAACGGGCATGCGTTCACGTTGCAGTCACAGCCAATGTGATTCTGCACAAGTCGCCTGAGAAAGGCTGCAATGATGCAATCCCGCGTTCCCGACGGCCCCATTCAGTCCCACATCTTTCACATACCAAGTACTTGTACTACGTAGTAGATGAGTCCTGCGGTAGTATGTCTCCAGAAGGACCCGTGCTGGGAGCCACTAAAAGGTGCTACGCGGCTCCCCCAGAAACGATGAAACCTGTAAACGACCTTTCTTGGTCTCCGGCCCGCTTTCTACATTGATTTCCCATTATTATCTTCTGCATAGGCGCTCCACAACAGCATGTTACAGATTATTACTCACAGTAAAAGTGGACCGCCTTCTTTTCTTTGAGACTCTGGAGTCCAGCGCTTGCTCGTTGAGACCCTTTCTCAGCACATCATTCGTCCTCAGGTACTCATTCCACTTGCTGGCGGTGTGGATATCCGGCAAGCAATGGGTACGCAAGTGGTGGGCGCTTATATCGGGCTGTTACATTTCACACACTCACCTGAGCTTGAGTCTTGCATTGACCTGCAGCCTGCACCCTGCGTTCATGGGCCCCCCCGGGGCCTTCTTCCCATCTTCGAACCCTACCTACCTGACCTACCATCTGGAGGGGCAGCCCGCAGGCTACATAGGGTCCAAGCTGCTGCTGCTGCTGCTGCTGCTTCACTGTGGTGTGGCGATTGATGACTGAATCAGACGTCAGAGCAAAGCATAACCCGCAGCGGGACAACATCGGGAGGAAACCAAGAGAGAGCAAGAGAGAGTTATGTGTGAGTGACATTCGAAGCGATTCTCTGTAGCGGAAACACACCGACAGTTTGTAAGCAGCAAAATGAGGGAAATAAATAGGCGAGGCTGATACTAAAGTGAATACTACTACTACGCAGAGGCGAAAGCTAGCTTGCCATGCGGTTTCAGCGAGACCGGCAGGTTTGGACCAATCTCAAGCTGACCAGACCTGCCCCTCCATCTATCTGAAGCTCACAGAGCGCGATAAGCCCAAAGCTCTCTCTCGCAGCCTTGGACCCCTCCATGCCCCTCCATCCACCCAAGAAACAAGAGCTAGCTCTCTCTCTGTCTCTCTCTCTTGTCTCTCTCTCGGTCCATTGGACCCACCTGAGCAAGGGTGGGGTGGTCAGCGGGCAGGGTGGGTCCGTCTGGGATCTCCCTGCTAGCCTGGGCAGGTTTCCCCAAGGAGAGGGCCGCAGTCAGAGGTCAGGTGTGTCGTATTGACAAATCCGCACAGTGCCTTTTCCAGCAATGATCCATTTTGAGCAGTCAGGGCCCTTCCACCAC
>JAPEVC010000436.1:0-13058 GCA_027946555.1 Gnomoniopsis sp. IMI 355080 | reverse complement strand
GGAAGGCGCAGAACGAGGGCGAAGGACGACGTGTAAAAGGGTGCGCGCAAATGTACTCGTCTGTATTGGTCACCGTACGGCTGGAGGCTGGGATGCGCGACAACAAGTGCTCTCGAGGGCGGATTGCAAACGATGCGACATGCGACGAGCAGCAATAGCAGAAACGAAAAAGTGGTAAAACGGTCAGCCGCGGTCCGGGGCGTGGGCAAGAGTTATGAATTGTTGCGAGCTGCGCACGGAATATGTTGAATAATTTTCCAGAGGGAGGATACTATGGTACAAGTACATGACCACACGGGCGGGATGGGATTGAAATGGAAATGCTACATAGTACTTGGGACTTCTCCATCATCCAGGGGAGACGACACAAAAACATGCCTTCTTCTCCCCGGGGTCGAGGGTCGGGGGTGTGGCAAGTATGGCCCAGGGTGTGCGACTAACACAGCCAAGTGGGACCACGCAACACCACACACACCATCATCGTCCATCGTCCTGGGCCACGGGAGCACCGTATGTGGCACGGTGTGCGGCGTCATCCTTCTTTCAGACTGACGCTACCGGCCAGCAACCAACGACAAGGGTAGCTTTCTTTTATTACTACAACATAGTACTGTGTATGTACTGCTATGCCATGTACCTGCCTACTAGGTAAGCTATCACTCATCTGCCAGCCCGTCATACTACTATGTCTGTGTCCCATTGGCAAAGCTCATACCGTCCGGAGGCATCCCAGGACACAATCCTATTCCGGAAACCTAACGTTTTCTTGTCCCCTCCAGCTGCTGCTGTCCAATGTATGCAGCTGCCGGACCGCAACGTCCCCCACCCAGTCGGCTTGCTTGCTCATTGCACTTGGATGCCATGATCAGGACAGTCTACCAGCTCTACTAAGTACCTGGGTATCCACCTCAGAAGAAGGTGTGTACTTCAAGACAGGGTTCCCTGCAATTCCAATTAGCCCTCGTCGCGCTTCCTTCACTTATCGTCTAGGATGTAGTGATACTGGACAACACACATCCATAGTATTAGTACTCCTTTTCTCATGTTTCTTTTTAGAATATTCTCTCTTCTAACCATGCCTTGGTGGTAAGGAATCTCCCCTCTCCTCTGGAACCCATTTCCGGTTCATTCAGTCTGCTTTAGCCCGAAGTCGCAACGCAGTCCGGCAACGAGCATCGGTTGCCCCTTTTGGCGGCTTCATCCGCTGTTCCTTGCTGCTACAGCGGTACACTACTACCTGTTCAAGTAAGAAGCTTTTGGGTGATCAGCCCATCAGTAACTGTATTGGTGTCTCAACGTTTAATATAGAAGATGACGGCACTGCGTTACATGGCCGACCCCTAGTGTCTTAGAACTGTCAAACTGTCAACGAGGGCCTTCCCCGGAACACTGTGTCATGTGGCGGTGCACCCTTTTGCCACGGGCTACACGCAGATTTATTACACGGTACTAGTACCTGTATACTATGCAATAGTACCACGGTGCCCGAGTCACCGACACACCGCATACCTATTGCCAGCCATGTGTGCAATATGAACAGATACCACACCTGACCGAAGCTTGGTTTTCTCTAGTACAGAGGTACCGAGTTACTAGCAGGAACTCTCAGTGTGTACCTACTATGTTGGGCGTAGACACCCATCGCAATAGACCGATGGCGAGCGGTCAGATGCTACCTGCGTTGGCAGCGATGCTGATTGGTCTGAGGCTCGCAGTCGACCAAATTGCTCTGTCCCGCCGTCTCGTACTGGGCAGTAAGGCTAGGGACTATTCGCTCACTTATGTCCCGCGACAATAGAACATCCAAGGTTACTAGAATTGTGCGACAGTACTGCTCATGTAGTAAGTAAGTCTCTGCCTGAACTTGTGTATAAGAGAGATCCCAGCCCTGATCTTCCCCTAGTCGGAACTTTTCGAAGCATTTAGAGTTCTGCGCGGCCTTGGTAAAGAATTGAATCCGGGGAGCCGGCAGTAGGGTACCTGGAACTACCACAATTCCAGAGCTGGGACTCAACGAGGCGTGATGGGCACGCGCTACCTATCCATCCCTTGTGCCCTTTCTGCCCACAACTTTTAAACTTTAACAGTGACCAGATAAGGAAGGACCCCTTCTCCGCGTCAAATCAAAACGCGGGAGGCCTGTGGCGTTGCTTGCGTGGCTGGTGCTACCCAAGGGCCTAGGTCACTTCTTTTTAACTTTTTCTCCCGTGTTTGCCACCACATGCAAGTACTTTTGATGGTTTCTGTCATCACCTGTAGAATTAAATCTCCCTCGGCACAGCTGAAATGAATTCTGTTCCAATCGTGCATCATGGCCACTTCCCCCATCGTCCGCATGGAGACACAGGGCAATCTCCGCAGGGGCTACAGGCCGAAACTCAGCAGAGGCTTACGAGACTGATAAGGGGAATGAACTGCAAGCTGTACTATGGTGGAGGGAATAGGAATAGGCAAGCGGGTAGGGTCTTGGGCGGCCCGACTTTTCATAAACAGCACCTCGGATTGCCACTAGATTCGTTAAATACCTAGGTAACACGGCTGCTTCGGACCATTCACGGTCCAATAACAGAGGTAGATGCGCACAAGGGTTCTCAATCTGAT
Source organism: Gnomoniopsis sp. IMI 355080 (assembly GCA_027946555.1). Classification (NCBI taxonomy): domain Eukaryota; kingdom Fungi; phylum Ascomycota; class Sordariomycetes; order Diaporthales; family Gnomoniaceae; genus Gnomoniopsis; species Gnomoniopsis sp. IMI 355080. Next base: position 10,457 of record JAPEVC010000436.1, on the reverse strand, counting down.
TGGCAAACACTGCGAGAGTCTCGGTCCTTTTTCTGAACTCCCCCCTTTTCATTTTATTTTTCGCGTCTGAACAATGCAGAGGGGCTAAATCTGCTATTATAGCAGGTTGAGAGGTGAGGTATTTTGGTTTGCTATGTTTTTGCTGTTAAGACGAAGTCTTACTGCCTTGTTAGGTGAACATGGACATGGGAGGTGATGGATTCCGCCGCAAGGCAGAGTCAGTTTTTGATGGACACACGCCGCACAAGGCGTGCGCTGAACATGGTAGTCTTGGGCTAATACATACTTTAGTATGGTAGAAGGTGATTAGGCCCTCAAGCCGGATCACCAGACTGTGTGGCCTGTTATGAGGGTTTTGATGCGGGCTGAAGCTTTCACGATGTCGTGCACGGCTATGTTCCCAGTCGACCCTTACCGTAGACATCCGACGAGATCGAAAAAATGGAACCAAATCCGCGACGTCAGTGACGTCACTTGCAGTTTTCCGACGTGCTCGTGGACTCCCACGTTGCATTCCGCATGGGGCCGTGGAGGGCCGCACACCTGCACGAACTCGTGCTCAGGCCTTCCAAAAAATTGATACCCATTCGCGTTTTATAAGGTTATGGCATTTTTTATATTGGCATTTTCCAAGGTTCCCGTTGTGCTCATACTGTGCCAATGCCATTGCCATTGCCACCCTCCCCTGCAACGGTCATGTTTAATATAATAATAGTAGAGTATTCTCACGCAGTACGGCACTGTCCAGTACAGTACAGTACAATACAGTATTGCGTACTACGTGTTTGTAGTATTTGCAACCCTGAGTGATTTCGGTTCGGTGGCAGACCAAAAAGCCCACTATTTTTATCAACATCGCCCCCGTTGACCTGTCAATTTAGCTTCCGGGAGGGGCGTTATGATGTCATGCCTCCAATCTGTTGGAAAAAGCTTCAAAACCATCTCCACTGCAACTTAACACGTTTATCCCTGTTCCATCTTTGCGGTCCTCCTCCTTCGTCTGCTCGTCTGCCATCAATACTTGGTCACTCGCTCGCTCTCGACCAGACTTGCCGTCAGCCAGGGCACCCCAACAACCAGTCCTCTGGTTTTTTTCCCCTTTTCCCATTAAGCTTTCAACACGCGACGGAAATTCTCCATCAACTACCACTTCACCTGCTCTGCCCGTTCGTCAGCTTACTATTGTACGCCATAGAACAGTCCAACCACATTGCCCGGCAGTCGCCCCCGTCGGCAGGGTGCTACCGGCGACATGAAAGGATCCCCTCGACTGACTCGAACATAAGTTTATGTGGGACCTCGCGCGCTCGAGTTACTCCTCTCCTCTCCGCCGCCGCGCCTGCGCGCCTGTGACCCGTGGGGTCAAGGTTCCGCCTTCAATCACTGATCAATCAGTATGACGACATTGTGGAGCCGCAAGATGGCGGTCCTGCAGGGTCTACCTCGTCCCGCCCTATCGCCTATACATGGCAAAAATTCACTATTGATCGCAACCAGGCAAACGAACAGCCAACCTTTCGTATTAGCCTCGGTCTGTCATTTCAATGGTTAGTCATGGCTGACACCGACGTTGAATGCCTCTACCTGCACAGACCTTGGTACGAGGTTTTTTTATGGGCCCGTACCCAAACAAGTAGGCACCTAAGTATAGCTCCCGAAGTCACTTGAGCGCCGGCCGGCCCGGACGGTGCCAGTCCGCCGCATTAATCCGGGGCCAGGCTCGGATCCGGAGTCGATACAAGAACATTCTCAGCCTTCCGCTACCAGGCATGCACAATCAACATACCATCACTAGCAGACATATCTTTTGACCTGAAGAACGATGTCTGCGGAACGGCATCCTCGACGAGCATCTCATGCCTCTTTTACTATGGTATCTATCTGTCTCCTCTCTTTCCTCGCCCGCAGAAGCTCGTTGCCTGACACGGTACGTGTTTCCGAAGCCCCGGGACTATTGCCGGCCTCGTTTTCTAGAAGCAATTGCCAATGCCGATCAGTGAGGTCATCATCGAAATGACCTCCGCCCACACGACAAATGTCCGTCAGCCAAGCATGGCCAAGGTTGCAGCCGTTGTCACATTCTGACTAGCAATATGCCACTTTTACCACCGTATAAGCACACAATTAATACTGAACGGCTTCATAATGTTAGCACAGAGGGCCGAAAATTCCATGCTATGCGACCCGCTGTTCGCTTCGAAGGGGTGAGAATCAACTCCAGGGCTCGATAAAGAAGTCGATCATTTCTCTAGTTGGCAGGCACAACAGAAAATAGGGGTCCTGGGATGCAACCAAGAGTGTCTGCCCTCTATCGGCGCATGCAGACCCTGCATATATACCGATGTGGTAAGGGATGCTTCTGCATAGGGCCTGCCAACCCGTCAACCCACAAGCCCATCAACCTCGTACCTCAAGTCACCCCATAGAGGAGCGGACCGAACAAACCTTTCACCTACACCTTTGAGATGATTCTTTTCGCCTGTTGCCCGAGGGATCGACCTCGTATGGAGCGTTGCACATCCCCAACCTGCCAATCCAGATGTCATTTTTCAACATTTGCTACCAGAAACCCTGTATACATAGTATCCCATGTCCAACCACATCGTCGCCTGTTCTCCTTGGAGCGGATTAGCCGAGCTGGCACGAGCACGCACCTACGCACGGTTGCATGATAGACTCAGGGTTCATGTTTTATGCTGTATCCTTTCTCTAGATCCTCTCCCCCACGCATTGCCACCTGACATGTGCCGAGCAACCTCGTGTTAATCGTGCTTCTTTTTTAGGTTTTTTTTATCCCAAAGACCATCATGACCCTTCGGCAGTCGTCCCGCTTCCGGGTTCTCGGAGTTGTCTGCTGCATACCAACATGCATCTTGGTTCCCCCTCGCGTATATTCTATGCTACCAATCCTGCCAATCACCTCCCTGTTTTCCAACATTGCCATCTCGTAATTTTCCCATCGGGGTCAGCAAACCCACTTTCCCATGCTCTCGGTACCGCGGTGAAGCTGCTCGCTCCCTGCGACGTATGGCATGTTGCATGGATTGAACGGGAAAGGCACAAGAATTCCCGATAACCACGCCGGGGTTGTGGCCACATTGTTGCTATTCATATCACGGGACCGTGTCGACCGACTGTGTGTGCACGTACCGGGGCTCGGCGTTTTCTCGTCGTCGCATGGTGTGGACGATGATAGATGCACCATCCTGGACGACGATCTACTTCCTGCTGCTGGAAAGGCATTGAAGCGTTGCGTCAACGGGCGACTGACTCAGAGATGAGAGATATACTGTTCCAAGTCTTATTTCGAGTGGGCTCGTGATGCATCTGATCCGAGACTTTGTACCTTGCGAAGGGGCAACTCGAAGCAAGATGTTGCCATCGCCAACACCCACTGTCCACACCGCCGCTACACTTCCTGCCATCTACCGGGAAGGAACCCTGATGTTGATGTTCGCGGTTCCCACCAAGTGGGAAAAGGCTCCCAGTGCCGAGCCGCTTGAGTCTCGAGTCTTTTGGACGATGAGCGGCCAGACAGCCAAAAGGATCATGTCGGCAGAGTGCACAATTGTATGTACAACCCTACATGCATGCGCGCATGTTCGAGCTCCCATTCAGGGGCTCGGCATCTCAGACGGTTTCCTTATTCAACGCAGTATACACTTTATATATGCCTTCAGTATAGAATAGGAATGTCTTCAAGAGTATGATACATACTAGTAGCTTTCCAGGGACAAGGCTCTCACGTAGAATTGCTAAGTAACCTGTATTGGATCCAGTAGAACCCGAATTATTTGCTTGTCACCTCGCCATATTCCTACATTATCTACTTTGGCAGTTGTTATTAGGAAGGCTCAAGTACAACAGTATCTTGTGATTATAATTCATCGAGCGCGCGCAGACTACGTAGATGTAGTCCTTAGAGAAGACGCTGTACTGATCGCGAGAGTACTTGATCTTCGTCAGTACAATACTTAGGTAGACAAAGGATGCTACAATGGCCATTGAACCCCGCCGTCCTGGCTGCGCCTCCTCTAATTCGTTTATCCATGGTGAATTTGGTCTCTAGACATATGAATTTTGGGCGGTCTATCTATGTAGGTGCGATTTCAGCAAGCATGTTGGGCCTAGCCTTGTCTCCTGAGACTTGAATGGTAATGATTTCTCAGCTTACTCTGATGGTGACGATCTTCGAGGAGTTGGCACGCATCTTGCGTGGCTACCGTGCCAGACTCCAATCTCCAGATGACGCTGTCCTTCTCTTAGGTCGAGCCCTTGGGGTCTATGGCGGTTCTTGTTCGCTATTGAGAATGGAATGTCACCCCTTCCGACACATATTCCCTGAGCCACAGTAGACCATGGACAATGACAGACCGCAGGCTTCCTCATGCCTGCATTTGGAAAGGTTCCAAGGCCTCCACATAATGCATCAATCTTTTCCACGGGCTACTGCTGTGGGGGAAAGCATCATTTCATAGACGTCCCAACAGCCGGCCAACTGACTCCCAGTTTGTTCTAAGGATAACTTCTACCCGGTTTCCTTGCCAGGTAGGTAGGTTCTTTTGGCTTTAAGAGCGTACCTATGTAGGAAGATGAGAGCAGCGACAGATGTTGTTGATTGACAGGACTTGTTCAGCCGGGCCAGGCCTTCTCATACTAGAACTTCCCTCAATCAACATCATGTCAGGGTGATTACCAACAAACGAATACAACACCTACAGATCAAATCTTATCATAAGCAACCTTATCTAGGAGACGGATTATCCCTCGCACTCCTTCGCACTCCTAGCAGCACCTATTCCGGGCAATGACCTGGTCTCCCCGGACCAATAGATGCGTCAACCAGCCACATATACAGTGTATAAGCGATCAGTGTAGCTGAGATGCTGCATCAGACATGGTGCCTGGGCGCCCGGTGAAGGCCTCACCAGTGGAACACCCAGGATATCTGATTACGCAGATGCTGGGACATATTCAAGTGGAACAAAACATTTCCATGCTAGACATAGAATCCATCAGCCACACCTGTCAAAGACATCCATCTTGGAGATTGGAGGCTAGGGAGAGCACAGGAGGGTTACAAAAGGTGAGAAGTGTAAAATGGAGTCACACTACGCTTGCAGTCAACACCTTCAACTCGTGTAACTGTTCCCGTCATATCCACGATGTACACTCACCAATTCGACATACGAGTGGTTCCAGAATTTCCGCGGCCATGAGGGGGGGGGGAGCCTTGCTCCCCTAGGTGTATGGGAATCTTCTACGCATACCAGGCATACCATCCTCGCCGATGACATTGCATGGTTAAAGTACCAGGCGCAGTGGGCAATGAATTTCCTTGTTCAAATGCCGTCACATGCGAGAAAGGAACAACGCATTCTCCCCGAAGCAAAAGGGTAAACGGACAATAGCAACGGATGCTTTGTCTCTAAAATTATTCAACGACTTACGAAAATAGCAAATATCCGGACCCCCACACCTTTTCTCTGCAGTTTGATTAAACATGCCATAGATGCTGAGCCCTGAAGCTTATACGGGAACATAGCACTCTACATTTTAGACCTGATCGATTACATGACCGATGGCGGCTACACAACCTGAAAATCGCCCCGGGCGGTCATATGAAACCACTCTTATCAAAGACTCTCTTTGAATCGATTGTTGGACCAGTTGCTGGATAATAATAATAACGTGCTGGAAGACGAAAGCAAGATGAGCATACCAAAGGAGATCAAAATTAGCTAGTCTACTATCTAGGTCGTGAGTAGGTGATGATAGTACCCTTCTTCCCTCGCTGTCATCAGGGAGGTAGGTGAATTCTAGATATATAATGAGAGTGCATTTGGCATCTATAGAAAGAGACCACAAGCCACATTGCCTAGGCTCCACAACAATGCGAGGCTTGCCTAATAAGTAGGACATACCCCACCTGTTGCCGAGTCTCAACCGGGATAAAGTAGAGATGGGTTGAGAACCCGCACTAGGCCATGCCTGGTATTTGTAGATACCTTCAGTTGATTTGGGGCAGGGGCTCTCACTGGCTGCTAGCTAGTGGATACACTGTTGAGGTGTTGGGAAATTAAGACGGTGCAATTACAAGCGCAAGTATAGCCTTCAGGCCATGGGTGACGGGGTCTGACACACGACACGTGTGGTAAGACCGGCTTCGTAGCCATTGGCTCACCAGAGGACGACGTTATGAAGGAATATATGCTGGTGACTGAAGATTGAACATCTGGCTTGAGAGAGGTGTCTTTGGTTATGAGATTGTGCTATTAGGGAGCAATGTCACAGCAAATACAGTGGTAAATGTTACTGCTGTGCTGGTTCTATATACTGCCTAGTAGACAGTAGTATGCTTGGCAGTGTAGGTGCCTCATAAGGAAGTCGGGCCCTACTAATCCAGGTCAAGAGAAGGTTGTCTTTGATCTTAGTCAGCATGTTTTAGGAAGACGGTTTCAGCCAGGCTGTACAGCATGTGGGCGGATGATTGGCAGCAAAAGATGCATTGGCTGGGAGTCATGTGGCATGAGCAAGGCACAGCTGTTGGAGGATGTGTGCACGGGAGGTGACAGGAACCCCTTGTGGACTTGTGACTGGTTGCCAATAGCGTGATTTGTAAACCTTTTGATGTCTGCCGGAGGTGAGGTGAGGTGAGGTGTGGCATCTCGGGATGAAAAGAAGGCTTGAAACCCCTCCAAAACAATCCCTGCTTGCTTATCGCTGTGCTGCTCCTCAGGGTCCGATTGCGTATCAGGCGCAGTCTGTTTGTGTGTTGGATGCATGCGTTCAGCACCTAGGCAGGTCGTACTAATCTGAACCTAGGCCTAGGCACCGGCTCAGGACCTCCGACCTCACTAGTGTGCTTGAATCTGCATTCTGCATTGACAAGGCCGTGTCCTTTTTTGGCGAGCTGCTCTGCAACACCAAACTCGCATCCGCTCGTCACCGCTGCTCCCCTCCTATCGCGGACCTAAATATCTACACCTACGCCTAGTCAACTCCTTTCCTCACCCTGCCTGCCCTGTTTTGCATATGCGCATACGCCACTATCCTCTACCTCTTATTCCTCGGCTTTTGTCTTCATCTTCATCATCCTCATCGTCATCCTTCATTTCGCTTGCCTGCCGCCTGTCGCTTCGGAGAAAAATAGACCATTGATACGGGCGCCTGTGTCGACTTTGTTTCGTCTCGTCGCCACCCCTTTTAGACATTCTCCCTTTCCTGACTGCCGCTCTCTTTTCCAAGATAGCTTCCATAACACAGCATCGCACCCTCCACTTCCGTCCCGGGCACCCGAGCCCCCCATCCTCCGCCACCATGGCATCCGCCTCGACACCGCCCCCAACTATACAGCCTCCCGAGGAGAACCATAGCGACAGCTCCAAGTTGCGCATCTTCATTGGCATCCTCAAGAAGTCCGTTTGCTCGCTCCGAGTCTCTCCTGCTCCCTTTGGCCGCCACTGACTAATCTTCCCTCTGCCTCTCCTACAGGTTCATTGGCGTCGCAGATCTCGCCTCCGTCCGCTTCTCGCTGCCCTCCCAGCTGCTTGAGCCCACCCCCAACCTCGAATACTGGAACTATCTCGATGCCCCCAATGCCTTCATCGCTATAGGTACCTCTGACGACCCCGTTGACCGTATGCTGGAAGTTTGCCGCTTCTGGTTCACAAAGGACTTGAAGTACGCAAAGGGCAAGCCCTGCAAGCCATATAACTCTTGCCTCGGCGAATTCTTCAGGGTACCTGTCCCGCCATCCCTGGACTTTGGGATATCTGTGCTGACACCATACTTTTGTTGCAGTGTAATTGGGAAACGGAGGACAGTGCGCCGAGGATCGCCACAAAGGAACTTACTGCTGGTGGTAGTGTGCCCGGTAGTAGTGCATCCAGCGTCAAGTCCGCAAAGCAGAACATACCCTCTGGACTCGGCTCCGGGGGCTCGAGAGCCGCATCCACTGTCTCGGTGCCCCAGACTGGCAAATCCTCTGCAGCGCCCGTCCGCGTATCCTATCTGACCGAGCAGACCTCTCATCACCCGCCCGTCAGCGCCTTCTGGGTCGACTGTCCCCAGAAGGGCATCTACGCCCGAGGCTTCGACCAAATCAGCGCAAAGTTCACCGGAACGTCCATCAAAGTCAGCCCCGGAGAGCACAATCTGGGCATATTCATCACATTGGAAAAAAGGGACAATGAAACCTACCAACTCAAGCACCCTGCTGCACACCTGGGCGGTCTGTTTCGTGGTTCGCTTAGCGTCACTGTAGGCGATACCGCCTACATCACCTGTCCCAACACCAAATTGAAGGCAATCTTGAACTACTTTGACGAGGGCTGGCTGAGAGGGTCTACCAACAAGATGGAGGGCATCATCTTCAAATACGACCCTGAGAATGACGACAAGGTCAAGATTAAGGACGTTCCCGACGAGGATATTGTTGTGAGATTAGGCGGTGCCTGGAAGGAAAAGATCCAGTTTACCATGGGTCCAAAGCCACTTGTGAGTTCTCAGCTCAGTGTTGCTTCTCCGACCATTTTCTGGTCTCTCAAGATCTATCACTAACGTCATACTCCAGGAATCCCACCCGACAGAAGCTCGCACGACCATCATAGACATTGCCCCTCTCAGCGTGGCCCCCAAGTCTCTGCCACCTTTGGACGAGCAACTCGACCACGAGTCGCTCAAACTCTGGAGCGGCGTTACCGAGGCTATCCACTCGAAGCAATTCTCCAAAGCCACAACCATCAAACAGGATCTCGAAGAAGCCCAGCGGGAAAAGGCCCGGGAAAGGGAGAAGGCAGGCATCGAATTCAAGCCTGTCTACTTTGAACAAGTTACTGGCAATGGCGGAAAGCCAGAGTTGACCGAGAAGGGACGGGAGGTTCTGAGAAGAGCACAGAAGGGTGATTGGAGTATGGACGGTATTGTCCCTTGAGAAGGCCGCACGAGTTGATGACTATAGACATATTGGGTTTGTGCCCAAGAATTGGGCCTGGGGAGGCTTTTTGGTTATCTTGCATTTGGTGCAAGGCGATGACGATATCCGTCCGCTCTCTCTATTCGGCTTGCATAGCCTCTGGTGTGGGGCCAGGAGTTTTTCTCATTTTGCCTTCATTTTTGTGGAGTCTCTCATCCCCTGCTGGACATGGCAGGAACGGTATATATCTATACACAGGTACACATGTAATTCCGCTGCGCATATCCAGACATTGTTCACGGTCCGAAGTTGGTTGTGCTTTCAGGTAGTAGAAATGAGGCTCAGACACATACCTTTTCCGTAGATTCAAGGCAGGGTTTTACGTTCTTCAGAGTATCAACGAAAAAAGCGATTGGTGCCGGATCTTCTGGGCGCGGCTACTCGATTTTTAAGGGGTTCAATCAATGCCTATTCCCTCTTAACGTTCGCAGTCCCGAAAGGGAGCCCTTGAACGTGGAAACAGAAAGCTATTGGGGTAGATCGAACAAGGTTTCTTCCCCAGTTAGGATGCAGGACAGCCCTCTGAAGTGATGATCAGTGTCAGACAGAGAAGGGAATGAAATTGGCCAAAGAGTTCTCCTAACGCCTAACGTGGCAGAAACTTTTGCCCGCTCGGCTTCTTGAGACATCTCGGTGGCAACAGTCTACAGTGAGCAAAGACTTCTGCCAAGACAAGGATGACAGAAAACGGGAGAAACTTCATAGTCCGCATCCATCACTTTCAAGCACCTTTGCTATGGGTAAAGAGCCATTAACGCCGTCACATACGTAAGCGTTCGAAGCGTTGGCGCTGTTGGGCGCAGGTAGTCTTACTCGGGCAGAGACCGCGAAGAAGCAGTTCGAGATGGGTTCATTTGCATGTGTCCCCTCATCGCAAGTGCCTGCATTTAGCTAGGCCACCAGTCTCGATACCTGAGAGACGTAGACGCGGTGTACTGGCTGGGTATGGTAAAATGCACGTGTCGGACATTTGGTAGTAGTAAGAAGACTTCGCGATGCTGTCCCCGGTAAGCAAGGCAGTTCAGATGTTTGGAAAGATGATCCATTATGGTGTAAATGGTTCGACTTGAGTTTCCTCGCAACGATGGCTATCCATTTCTCTTGCTGGGTAGCGTCTTTCCTCTCATCATCCTCGGCAGCATTATCAATTTTATGACTCGGTCTGAGGCGGGGCAGTGTCGGTCTAAGCCGTGGTGCCCTCAACCTTGCCGTCGACCGTACCGTCCAGTGATGGCTCATCTGGCGCGGCGGCTGCGTGGGCCTTCTGCCATTCTTCCGGAGTTTGACATTTGGCTGTCCAGGCATGAATGGCAGCGATTTCGTCCTTGAGCGCCGAGTTGACTAGACGATGCCTTTTAAGGGAATTCTTGCCGGCGAATTCTGGAGAGACAATTACCACTGAAAAAGCCTGGCCACAGCCACCTAGTAGTGATTAATTGTTAGCATCATGAAGAGTATATTTTTGGTGTTTGGGGGGGGG
>JAPEVC010000435.1:0-13068 GCA_027946555.1 Gnomoniopsis sp. IMI 355080 | reverse complement strand
CAATTATGCACTCCTGCTACAGTACTACTACCACCATCCATCCCCTCAGTTTACGCTGGCTGGCATTGGCATAGCATCTTAAAATCCTGACCCCCTACTGGCATATGGTTTGCAGTAGCCAAACTCAATCGCAGGTCAATCGAGCATTGGCACTTTCAACAGCCGGACACATTGACAATTCTTTCAGCTTCGGCAGATCGATCGAAAGTCATGCTATAAGTAATAAGTGGTGGACTGTCGATATATTGCCACTAAATTTCGAATCTCCTCTTGAGAACATCGTCGACTTGATACTATCCTACAATCATAGTCCAACCAAACGCATGGGTATCTCTGTTTTCCTACTTGTCGATCAAAACGACAAAAGCAAAGGCTAAATGTGTTGTTGCTGTGCTGTTCCGCAGCACTTGTTCTACATGCTCCTTCGCCAGAACCCTGGCACACGACACTCGACACGCTTCTGACGCACGCCGCCTTGAACCAAGCCCCCTACTCGACAGCAACATGCTCCTAGAAGTGATCTTCTCCTCGTTTGCCATCTTCAACCTCATCCTGTTGACTCCGATGCTGGGAACGCCCCTGCGGAAAATCAAGGAGGAGCTGTGGAAGAATCGGCCCCGCAAAACTCCTTGGTCGGCTCGGTGAGGTTGCTCGAAATGGCCTTCCAAGTCAGAGCTTAAGATACCTGGCTGGTGGGGATTGGTTTGGTTTTCTGTCTTTCCGAACGAGCTGTCTCTCACCGCGGGCCGCTGCGACCGATCTTCCACATCTCCACCCCCAAGATGCCAAACTTCTCGCCCTCATCACTCAACGGTTCATTTCCGAAAGTCAGGCAACGCGAGCTGACGCCTTTCTCGAGTGAGTCATTCAGCCACAGACCGTAGTGACCGTCACCACCGCCGACGGACAAGCAATGTGGCTCGCAATACATATAAAAGTCATTCTCTCCACTATATGGAAAGGCTTTGAAGCGGATCGATGGGCCTATTGATATTGCAGGACTCGCTGTCCTCGGGGGTGCAGGGGGCACGGGATTGAATTGTGAAGGAGACAGGGTGGAGTTTGAGGTTGAAAATGAAAATCCGGGGGCCTCAGGAGGATCCGGTATGTCAGAAAAATCGTCCGCCGGAGGCGGGTCGGGGATGTCGGAGAAGTCGATTAGCAAATCTTCTTCTGGTTTGGGGGCTGGTGGAGGCGGAGGGCATTGAGGGCGCGGGAATGCGGAGTGTGTTGGGCTGGATATAGTCGTTATGCGGGCGAGGTGTGTGGTGTCTTCGGAGGGTGGTGGAGGAAGGGCGGCAGCAAGGGAGGTTATGATCGAGGCCCGCCACAGAAAGCACTCGCCGTTGCCGAAGTAGTGAGCCCGCGGGTGAGGTGCCTCGGACAGGTAAGCACCAAATAGCTGGGAAACGGGAGTTTCATTAGTCTTCCTTTCTGAAAAAAAAAGGGCGGGTTGGATCTTGCCACGATATCGTGACAGATGGTGGTTACTCACGCCTCCGTCATTATCTCTCACAACCAACACGAAGCTTGCTCGCTCTCCTACGTAGTCGCTGCACGCTTCGTAGAGCGTGCCCAAACTCGCACCGTCCTGGTCTAGACTATAGACCAAGTTCCACTCATCATCGATGCGTTGGCGCTCTGGAATCATGATGCGGATCTCCTCAGCAACTGCGGGTGTGAGCAATCTTGAAGACTCCCTGGTGTCATCTCGAAAGCCTTTCAGCTGGAGCGGTTCGAGAGGTGGTGGTCCCATTGGCGAAGCGGATCGATGTATGGGAGGTGTGTAGACGCCATTGATGCCGTTATTGTCCATGTAATTTGGCCAGCCCAGATGGCTCCCGTACGAGGTCGCGCCTTCTTTCTGCTGGGCATGCTGGGCCGAGGTCATGTCACTGAAGCGGCGCACGAGACCTCCAAAACCACTGACGAGGCCGGACACGGATGAGTGAAGATAGGATGAGGGAGCAGCGCCGGAGGTGATGGGTGTCGCGGCACCTGATGTCGAGGGAGAGTAGTCGTCTAGGTGGCTCTGCCGAGTCCGCCGGTCGTGATCTTGGAAAGCCATGCTGACTGTGGCTTCTGACGACTAGATCCAGGTGAACAATGCGTTATCTTTGTTCAGTAGGGCCCGTAGCGGCCAAGGTAGCGTGGAGTTGATCGGAAAGAGGCGAGGGCAACCAAGATGACTTGTACGTGGCTCGAGCGGCGATGATTGTCTCGTTGTCTAATGTCAGGTCACGTCGACGGGCACGGTAGGAAGCAAGGAGGAGAAAGACCCTGGCTCTAACAGCACCCGAGAGCAGACATAAGAGTCTGGGTAGACGAGAAGAGGCAAAAGGGAAGAAGGGGGGAGATATCTCGTGCTTACGGCGTGTTTGTGTTGGAGGACGAAACAATTCGGATTCAGAGCGGGACGGGAAACTAATCTTGGCTTTCTAGGGAGTCAGACCAGTAATCCGGGGGCGGCAAGGGGGTCTCACAGGGCTGATCCCTGGCCCGATCTGCAAGCCTAGGCCTATTGCTGACGTACCATTCTACATCCATAGTACGTTCAACGTTCTTCAGGAGCGGAGCGGGCCGCTCGAAAACAGACAAGAGTCTTTTTGTCTATGTAACCACAGTTTTCTTGACTGCAGTGTCATCAACAAGGACTGGGCCATCATGTCCACGACCACCACCGGTCAGGGCCCCACCTCCCAGGGCAGGGGGATCGAGTTGAAGCAGGAATATATCGACCCAGAATGGAAGAAGCGCTGGAAGGCCGCGAAGGTCCGATATCCAGCCCTCCTCATCGAATACGCAGGCATGGTCCGCGGCCTCTTCAACTCCCCCGAAGCCCCCTTGTCCACTCTAGATGGAAAGGTTTTCATTGTCTACCGGACCGACCCACACGAGGCTGGTGGATTCCATGTCGAGGGCGTCTACTCCAATGTTCCCGCCGCCAACGAGCATGTTCTGCTGTGCTTCGCCAAGGAGTATGCCCCTGCCCTGGACGAGGCCTGTGTGTGGGCGATGAAAGGGGACCGATCTGCTCAGGACCTTCCATCGGACTCTACTTCACAGGTCATTTGGTCCTTCAACGCTCATGCCTGCCTGGAGTTGGAAGTCACGTCGCTATCCGAACATCAAAGCCCAGGCGCTCGGAGAGTTTTCGTGGTTGAGGAATGGATCGAAGCCGAACCCCCAAAGGATCTGGAGCTGAGCGTCCTAGGACCATGTTCCTGATCCAGTCAGGGACAGGAACGCAAATTTGACTGCACTCGGCATGGTGAAGCTTTAGAGACGCAATGAACCGACATAAGACCGAACACGCAGTCAGTGCTGAGTGGTATTCAGCTCTTGAGACATGATGCCCTCACAAGATCGTCAAATGGGCAATTATCCCACAAGCGGTCTTCTTACAAGCGACTGTTACAAAAAAAAGTCGGCCCACAGGCAATAAATACGTCATGATGCTGTCCTTTCTTGACTGGCGTCTGATTTGGGAAACCTAATGGGTCGTGACATAGCCATGTTCATGAGTGCGTTACCTTGGATACACATGCCTTGCTGCAGAAAATATAGATACCGCGGTGGAAGCTCAAGGCTGTAACTTGGTGCAAGTCTCACCCTGTGTGATGTGTAAATTGCTCCAGGTCAGGTCGACGGAGCCTAGAGCTTGCACAGTCGTGAATTGACGTTCTCACTATCGAGACACTTGTGACCTTCAGCCATTCAATAGTAACGCCGATACCATCTGGGTGCGTTTCCCAGCTCGGGGACGGTTATGCCCTTCGCCGAGGTGACCTATGTGGCTCGCTGGAGACGTATCTTCTCGACGATAGTGGACACAGCTTCATTTATTTCTAATATATCTGGACGTCAGTCTTTCTCGTAGACTGGTATTACAATGGTTAGCACGTTATCTCGCCCTTCATTCCCAAAACCGTGACGCTGAACCGTTCCTAGCCCCCTGCCTTGAGTGCGAATGTGAACGTATATTTTGGTCCGGATGTCGCCAAATGTGGAAGCATTTCCAAAAATCTGCGCACGTCCTGGCTCTATACATATTTCAACGACGTCCACATCGTCGTCGAAGGGTTATTGAGAGACCGCGTTATGAGTGTGCTCTGCCGATTTGTCCGCCACAACCATTCACTGCATCCTGAGCAGCACCGGGAAGGACTTTTGAATTGTCGACGGCACATCAGGCTTGAACTAATGGTGGTTATCGCGCATAATGCGAAACATTCCGCCGGCGTGAATCGCCTCGAAAAGCTTGTGGTGTGTTGGTATGACATGCTTGGGCTCGTGATCTTCCAGGTCATGAAGCCCTCCTATTGCTCCACAGGCATCCTCCTGCCAGAGTCCAGGGTCAGCGGGCCATATGTTTCGGTCTTCCGGAAGCTGCTTCTTGAGTGTCCGGGCAGCGTTGCTATGAAATATACCTGGACATGATGCCGTCGCAGGTGTCTCGTGCGGTTCGCCGATCCACTTCAGCGTGACAACACTAGAGGCTGCAGACAACCAATACCTTCCACCTGTTTGAACTGAAGTGAAGCGTCTGTATATACGCTTCAGTCAAAAAGCTTGGGTCATTGTCAACTTGTATTGGGATGGCGCCAGCAGGCGTGATGGGAAGCAAGGCTGCCCAACCTGTGTTTGCCTTGAGATATAGGGCTCCCCCAGTAGAGTCCCCGAAGGAGTAGACAAAAACGGAGAGTTCAGAATGAGATCAAGCCCAATATATATGTACATAATCTTGCCACTAGGCTAAGGCACAAAACATACCGCATGGGACGACGCGGTGTGAATCGAACAATGGAGAGCAGGGGCAATGTTAGTAGGCGAGAACGCTCCAGAAGCTTCAGAGGTATACTTATTATCTGAGAACTCTCCACGTCTAGAGAGTTCATGTCACGGCCATCTTCCTGTTTTTGAATTGTACAGGTTCTCAGATTGCCCAGGTGGGCCCCATGTAGATCAAAGAAGCTGTTCTGCTGTAATGCAGGCTACATATCCAGTTCTCATGCAAAACTTGCCGGAAATACTATAACCAAGAGCAGGCCCTCAGTTGTAATAGATTGCATATATTGCTCTGTCCATGCGAATGACGTTTGGATTAAGCGATCCACCCCCCTTTTCGATTCCGGTTCACTGTTATGATAGATTCGACACCGGGTAACAAAAAACAAGCTCTTTCCGGAGAGCAAGATGCTGTTTCGATCCTTCCAGGTCCTTCAAGTATACATAGTATCACGACCCACTGTTTCACCCTCTTTTTTTGCCATAGCGTTCACATTGAGAAAAGTCATCCTCGATCCTTTCGTTCACGGATACTTTTCACATCATCCAAATGCCAAGCAGAGCTGACGAACAGCCATGTAGAATAGTATCACCGAAGACAGAGGAACGGACAAGCAATTATCGGAAACCTACTTAGATTTGGTTGAGACCATACTGTTCAATTGTGTTGCTTCGCAAAAACAAAAAAAAAGTAAATGAATGCAAAACCGACGCATTAAATACCAATTACATATTCAACCTCATTAGATCAGCTTTGGTAGGACCCGGAGGACCCCAGGAGCGAAAGTATCGCGGCTCCTGAGTCCTCTATGACAATGACTTGAAAGACGCTCGGCCCGGGGCTCGCGAGCCCTTGCGTCAATTTTGCTCGCCCGAACAACAAGCACCTGATATGAATTCTATCCGGTATAACCTCAAACCGTACGTAGGCTCTAAGGTTAGGCAGTTTACATATATAAAGGAGGCTGTGTCTTGAAATTTGTCTTCTACCTAGTCTGTATGTCGTGTTACAGCATGGCTGGAAGCCGGAAAGCGAACTGCGTTCCCAAAAGACATATAAGTCAACCGACTGCTCTGGTTGACATCAGCTGGGGCTATGTTCGTACCGCAAAAGTCTGTTGCGTCCTGATCTACACCTTCGTCAACAACCATTTTACCTAAGAAAACAGGTTAATTTGCCAAGTGTTCCGCGTTAATTGACCTTGTCGTTAGATAGTGGATGAGAGGCTCTATTCAAACTACGCAATCGTCGAAAGAGAGCTCCTAGACTACCTACCTAGGTACCTAGGCAGGTAGCGATGAACCAAACGTCCTGTACTGGAGGATAAATCCCTATGTAGATCATCACTCTGGACACTTGTTGGATGGTTATCCAGGTACTCGTGAAATTTTCATACAACCACCCGGGAGACGGTCGCTCACGGCGTCATGGGATGTTCGCTTTTGGGAGATTGCCTGTGCCATAACCGCTTATTACCCCGTAATTAGAGTCTGCCATTATGCCAAGCCAGCTGGACAGTAAGTTGCTCAGTTTCCACAACCCTAGTCCCACGTGGCAAGATACAGTTCAAGTCTTGGAGAAAGATGCACATCACAGTTGTTTGTTTGAATGTGACTTTACATGCACGCAAACGCGAAAAGGAAGATATCACAACGTATGCTTTGATAATGAGTCGTCCACCCTCAAGTACATAGAAAATCCTGTAACGTCAAGGCGCCTACCTGCATTCGAACCACTGACCCGGGACCGAGCACACTGATGACTTGAAGAAAGCTATGCTGCTTATTGTAGTCACTGATCAAAGTATTCGCAGACAAGCTACTCACACGCCCTTTGCTAACCCCTCCTCCTAACAAAGGAAGACCAGAGAACCGAAATCATTGAGTATAAATTTAGGTGATTTGTTTAAGTCGCTACGCCCAAGAATCTCACGAAAAGTACTCTACAACAGATGCTACAGGAAAACGATCTAGGCCTGTCATTTGTCGGCGTCTACAATGGCTTCTTTCGATTCTAACAAAGTCATTGGACAGTTGCATGAGCGATGCGGATTACGGACGGTGGATCATCCGAAGAAGATCTGGACGTTTCTCGTCTCAGATTTCCCATGTGCCGGCCTGATGTTTTTAGCCTATGCGAAATGTCGCGGATCATGCCGATCGGACATGCCCAAAGCCGTCACACCCGTGGACAACCTTAACACTCTGGGGAAAGACTGGCTGCTAACTTTCGAGCATGAATTTGAATTTCGCTGTTGGATGACATCTCGTCTTTGAGAGGCAAGACAATCGGATGATCTAGTTGCCAAACTTGGGAGGAACAACCAAAACTCAGTAGTGAGAACTAAGTGAGTATCCACTTCACTTAACTTCACAGGAGCTCATAATACAGATGTACAACAATAAGGTAAGTGACTAGTTAGAAACTTGATAGGAACTAGGCAAAGGAAAAAGACAAGTGAAGAATAAGCAGCCGTGTAAAGCCTGCAATTGCTGCGTACACCTCATGCCGGCTCTATGTACATTACCAATTTCTTTACTTCACATCTTCTAAGCACCGTAATCTCTCAAAACCCCTCGGCGTCCAGTCCCATCATATAGGCAAACTGGGTATTAGCCAGGAACAGCAACCCTCAGCGCATTCTCAGCTCTTCACCCGGTGTACACTCATCGTCCAAATACTCCTGGCTTAGGCGATGAATTCACGGGTGGCGAGACGAGAACGTCGCTTGTTGCCCTTCTGTGCAGCACCGCCATTTGCGTTCCCGCCGTTAGCCTGACCAGCGTTGCCCTTCGCAGCAGCAGCAGCCTGACCACCGGAGGCGTTGCCTTGGTTTTGGCCAGCGTTAGCCTGGCCAGCGTTACCCTTCGCAGCAGCAGCCTGACCACCGGAGGCGTTGCCTTGATTCTGGCCAGCGTTAGCCTGGCCAGCATTTGCCTGTCCGGCGTTGCCCTTCGCAGCAGCAGCAGCGGCCGCCTGACCACCGCTAGCGTTGGCGTTACCGGCGTTGGCGTTTCCGTTACCACCTCCGTTGGCCGAGACGGTGAACTTGGTGCAATCATCCTGAGAACCACGTTGGGCAACAGGCATCTACATCACATGTATCAGCTCGTGTCCCGTAGAGCATCACTCAAATACAAAAAAAAAAAAAAAAAAAAAAAACTCAATATCGGTTACTTACAATGACGGGCTGGTGGTTCTGAGCGGAGGTCAGAGTGCAGACACGGAAGTTTCCAGCAGGCAAGCCACCAGCAACATCAGCGGACAGGAGACCCTTTCCATTGCCAGCGTCGTTGATACCCTTGAAGAAGGCGAACTGAGTTGGGTCAGGTGGCGTAGAAGGGTTCAAAGAGTTACCCAGATCCTGGACAGTAATGTGGGTGTGACCGATGACCTGACCTTGGCCATTCAGCTGCTGAGGAGCCGAGTAGTAGGTAGCGTCTGCGTTGGTGAAGGCACCAGCCTGCAGGTTCTGAGTCTGGACTGTGATCGTGAAGTCCTGCTCGGCAGCAATGTTGTCACCGTTCTTGGGGAATGTGAGGATCGAAGAGATCATGTCGGCCTTAGCGGGAATGTCACCTGTTTCCCTCGTCAGCGGGGGCCCCCCCAAAACATCACGGTATTTTGCCAACGGTTCACTTACCCATCACAATACCGTTACAAGACCCATCGGTGATCTGGAGACCGTTGGTGAGGGTCTTGCCGTCACAGAAGTTGATGAAGTTGTTCTTCGAGGTCGTGGAGAGGGCCTGTCCATCCTCGGCACCAAGGCCGTCACCGCCATCGAGGAACGAGCCAGTCTGGATGGCGTTTTGGGACAGAGTGGTGCTGTCGGCGGCATTGTTGTTACCTCCGTTGTTGTTGTTGTTGTTGTTGCCGTTGTTGTTCTGGGCCGCGGCCAGAACGAAGAGCGCCGAGACGCTGAATACAGCCTTTGAGTACATTATGAAAGAGTGTATTCGAAAAGGAAGGTAAAAAGGAAACGAAGAACACTCAATGCCTCGCAGTAATGATTACAAGTACTAGGTGAGAGAAGGCACGGTCAACGTGATCTTCCTTTGGAATAGAGAGCGAATGGAAGCACGGCGTTAGTCGGTGGAAAGGAAAGAAGGTATCCACGGATGAAGAAGAGGATCAGAGGAGGAGAAGTAATTATATGAGCTGCATGGAGGAACGGGAAACATCTTGGCACGGCCGGGAAGGGTTTGATGGACAACGTCAATGACATGGGCATGGCCGTTTGGACGAGATGATTGTGGTGTATACCTTGGGTATGGCGATCCCGATGTTTTGAATACTGGATGCGACGAATTGCTTGTCGCAGAGCCGAGGACAGCCAAGGGCTGTGGCCGCAAGGCTGTCATTTTAGTACGGAGAACAAACGACAGGGACCCTTGAATATAACCCGGGCATTAGGTTCAGCATGCATCATTTTCACGGTGGCCTCTGTGGTAGCAAGTACGTGCAACCCCGGACAGTGGTTCCTGCAAATGACTGATCATACTCACGGTACTTAGGTAGGGTGTAGATGAAAGCATTCGGAAAAATATGAGAGAGTAGAAAGGGGACGTGACTGGAAATGCGGGAGTGCCTCAGTAGATACTGGACAACAACAACAACTACTACAACCATGGCGATGACGACGGGCCCTTGAGCCATGACTAACATGTGCGAAGGAAAAAAAAGGTCAAGAAAAGGGGACCAATGATTCCGTACGGCGTTTGTGACAGCAGAGGTTGGATCAGCTGGAAATCCCACTGACATAGTCTCGGTGTCTGGCACTGGCAGGTCAGCTCGGGATGAACAACCGTCTAAGCTTACTATCAGAGTTGAGTAGTGCTGGGGTTGAGACGAGATGGCGTGCAATCCAAGGACGAGACGACAGGACACGGACAGGACAGGACCGGGATATGAGCATCGGCAGAAAACAAGGTACGGTCCACCGCAGAGCCTCATCAACTCTAATTCTAAAGAGTGGACCTGGGTCCGGACGCACCAACCCTCCCCCTGTGCCCCTGTTGGCACATGGTAGGGCATATCTTCAGGCGCCGCTTGCATGGCTGCCAGAGGAAAAGAGCGAGCGGGGCGCACCAATCATGCTTACCTGTCCACCCACACAGGTAAAGTAAACTCGTATTTTGTTGCTCCAAAAGGTTTGTGTCGAACCTGGAAATATGACCCTACTCTTTCTTCCCACAAGAATCCGTTCACAGTCCAGACTCCCTCTCTCTGTGACCCAGCAGACGGCCTTTTGCTTTGATACCCATTGCCGTTGGCGTGATGTCGACTTGCTATGCGAAGGAGAAGAGGCATAATCAAGAACGCTGTCTGCCTGTCTGCCCAGACGGCTGTTCTCGAACAAATATCCCGCATTCTGGCTCTGAACCCCCCCTAGCAAGGAAACGCCATGCAGTCCTGTGCCGCCTGTGCCGCCTATGCCGAACCATTTTGCTAAAAGTGGGGGGGGGGGGTTCCCAGCGACCCCATCCTTGAACAACCTCGAGGGAGCGAAACAGCCTTCGTCGCAGAACTCGTCATTGGTATGAACCCCCATTACTTGCAGCTCCGAGTACAATTTGCCATCTTCGTCGAGCCTTCGACGCCATCACGTCGTCAACCCTTAATGCATGGCTGTATGCATGTGAGAGTCTGTATAGATCGAGTACCTCATAAGTACGTGCTACTATGATAATCACCTCTGGCCGTCCAGGTCCACTATCGTGACCGGTGCCGCATGGCCCGAGCCTCATCGGCCGGACAAAGGTGGCCCGTCTGATACTTATACATGCTGGCTCCACTTCCCCGGGTCCACAGTATCTGCCTGGAACCAATCCACAGCACCTTTGGAGCACGTTACCAACAGCATGTCAGGTACGTTCAGACGAAAAACAAGCTTCAGAAACCTTCCGGTGGAGGGCACGCTTAGCATTTCTTTATTTTCCTTGCAACTGCTCGAAACAGTGGGCAAGTTTCGTCTTGGCGAAACCAGTCAGTAGCAGGTCGGCTGTGTAAGACTAAGAGTCGATCAAAACGTAGGCTGTCTCCTCCACACACCCCAGCAGGGAATACACAGTAGACAACCGTCCACCCAAGCGGTGTCAACCTGCTGTTGATGTCGAGAAGTCACGATGCAGTGGACATACAGAACTATGCAGAATGGCGCTCCTGCCGCGAGCGAGGCTAACACTGGGTAGCACTGCTACTTTGTGCGTTGTAAAGCAAAATTCAGCATTGGCAAAGCACAGGGAAGGTGAAGCGTATCAGCCCGGAAAATTGATACTGCCAAGGTGCTTACAGTATTCCGATCCTGCCTTGTTAGGTATCTGGTCACAGAGATCTACGACTTGCTTTGCGTAATGTCTGTGAGCTATATAGTGTGAATGTTATCACCACTACAACGGTACCTTGGCGCGCGCTGATGCGAACGGAAGCCATCTGATCTGACTTCGATGGAAGTTGGGACGGGAGATAGCTGTCAATCAGATTCAGATGGTTCCGCAATACGCTCTCCATTAGGACATGCTGTACTCGGAAGCTCGAGGAAAGCTGAAGTAGTATCACCGAGCACGGGATCCCGAGCCTAAACAGAGCAAATCAGGTCTAGTATGGACGACATCGTACCTGATGACCGCTACGAAACGCCGATCAAATGCGTTAGTTAGCATCATCGGGCTATTCTGCGTTCTATGAACGGGCAGGCAGCGGATGACTCCCCGAGACCGAAATTCTAGCAGACTTCTGGCAGCCTCATGTGTATGGAAGTATAAGAAGACGCGAGTCTTCTCAACCTTCGGCCAAACTATAACTACTCGACTTCTTGGCCTCCAACACCGAAGCGAGTGCGCTCCAGCAAGCTTTCAGGATTGTGACAAGACCTTCCTCCCATTGCGTGCATCAATTTGGCAACGGGAGCCTGTTATGCTCATCACTGGTTCGATTTTGCTGTGACCTTGGAAAGATTGTAAGTAAGCAGTACGCGAGATACGGTACCTTTCGACCGCGACGCGGTTCCCATGTGTATTCCAAACAACGAGACACAATCTGGGAAACACTGGAAGTGTGACTCGAGGTGTACTTCCAGACCGCCTAGTTGAACCGCTGTTCAAAAACTCCTTCCTTTTTATTTTTATTTTTACGTGAGAATGTGAAGCATTTAAGACGCCCCAATGGCTCTAATGGCTCGCAGTCAAGGTACGAGCTGTGTCGGCCGGACATTGCATGACACGGCACAATGTGGCCCTTTCCGACAATGGATCAGAAGTTTTGATTGTGGTACACCATGGACAGTTGGACATTGTTACCTGTTGCAACCATCTCTGCTCGGACAGATCAGTCTGCAAAAGGGTAAGAATGTTCTGCGCTGAACACAAAGGCGCATGGCTGGACAGTAGTTTGCCATCGCCGACACTCACGAGGGAAAAGTGCATTACTGAGGTGGGCGTCGGGGCTGAGGCCTTTGGCAAAGTTAAGGTTCAATAATAATGATGCAGCTTGATTAGGTGGGGCAATTTTGAAGGAGCGGTCGGAAATTCCCCATCCAGCGCTAAACTCCAATCAGAAAACCTGACTGGTGTCGCCCGTACAATGCACACCTGCAAATAGTCCGGCAGTCCGGTCCCCCATCTGGACATGGTATATCAAAACAACACTTTTCTGACCTCGAAAGCCCCCGACATTCTCCTCCGACACAACACAGTCAGCGAGTCTACAACGCCCCATTCACCCGGTAAATTACAACTCGTCCACCACAGTAGCACAGGAAAGCTGCTTTGCAAGCTTCATAGAGCATCTCACTCGTCGCTTCACTCGAATTGCTACTGCAGGACCAAAAGGACCAAAAGGACCAAACAACCCACTCACCCACCATGACTTCACGCCCCTCTGCATTGGATCGAAGCACCGGCGTCAAGCGGACTCGTACGTTTGTCAACTCTCTTTTGTCTCTGCCGTTTGTCTTGGATTTAGATCGCCCTGCGTGAGGGGTAGTGAGCTATGCTATGATCCTATGCATCATCTCATCACTCTCAAACGTCGATTGTGCAACACCCCGCCGGCTTCGCACGTGCAAAACTTTTCCTCTTTCCTCCCAGGATACGGGCTGTTCTTCCACACCGGGTCGTGTATCTCGTCGAACGACTCGGTATCGCCGGGCGGCTGGGCGGGCGAAAAGCGGGCGCGGGGCCGACAGGTTGTCGACTCAGCTTTTCGTGGAGAGACGGTATAAAAAAAATAAAAATAAAACCGCGTGTGGGGAAAGGCGTTGAGAGGGGGGATAGAAA
>JAPEVC010000434.1:0-13086 GCA_027946555.1 Gnomoniopsis sp. IMI 355080 | reverse complement strand
CCCCCAAACTCCCCGGCTTGTCACACCCCCCAAAGAAATCAGCCTATTGGGTCTCGCTCGCTGTTGTCTACTCCCTTGGCTAACTCAATGCGTTTTTTTGCGCGTGAAAACAAAAGGCGTCGTGCGCGCACCCCTCATGACAACTCTCATGCAAGTCTCGTCGCGCTTCGCCCTCGTCTGGGGCGCCGTACATTTCTACCCGTCTATTGCGGCCAGCCCTGCCTACAGCAGCATGCTACTCGCTTGGTCCACTACGGAGGTGATCCGCTACGCCTTCTTCGCCCTGACGCTGTCGGGCATCGAGCCGGCCGTGTTGCAGTGGCTCCGGTACAGCGGGTTCTACGTGCTGTACCCTGTGGGCATCTCGAGCGAGCTGTGGGAGCTGTTTCTCGCTTTCACGCTGGCGCGCAAGGAGCAGGATGTGCCGAGCTGGGCGGTCATTGCGGCGGTCATGGCTACGTATTTGCCAGGGGCGCCGAAGCTGTATGGGCATATGATGAGGCAGAGGAGGAAGGTCCTTGGTGGTGGTGCTAAGAAGACCCAGTAGTCTTGGCGAGATGAACGAACGGTTCTTTCTGCGGCGCCTGTACGAATGGGTTCCTCATGTGCACATGAGGAGGAGGAGGAGGTGGCAGTGAAGCTCGAGTCCGAGCTGTTGATACTGCCGCCTGCGATTTAGGTACGAATACGTGGTATCATTGAGACTGCGTCGAAGTACAAAACATGGCCAGAACAGGGTATACGGCCAGTTGGGAGTATGTCCGAACGAAGACGTCCACCGCAATTGCACATTACCAAACTATACTCAATAATTTTTGAAAAAGAACCCGAATCCCAAACCGTGTCTAGCACCAAGGCTTTTCAGGCCAGAAGAGAGAAAAAACATAGGCAAAAGACGTACCAGAATCCACAACCTCCGAGCGCCGTGATCTCTTCCTGTAGTTCTTCAGCCCAAGGCCATTTCGTGCTGGCTGGCATCTGGGTCTGCGTCAATGTCTGCCTCCGTACTGCTCTCGTACCAATCATTCTTCGTCCATTTGGCAATTAATTCCGCGGCACCGTCAGTGAGCTTGTCGTAGCCAGGATTTTCCTTTGGCTCAAACATTGCTAGACGTAGCAAGTCAGCACCTGATCCTCCAATGACACAAACACACAAAATTGAACAAAGAAATCATAGTACTCACCCATGTGCGCCCCCGTCTCATCCCCGGCCTTCTCATTCACAGCTTCCTCCCACACGCCACTCCGGTCCGGCCCAGCCCTCATAGACGGCAGGTTACAAAACGTCCGCTTCGGACCCATCACCGTCCCGACCATGTTCGTCCCGCCAATCCCGGCGACCTGCTGCTGCCGCGCCGTCGCGCCCGCGCCGAGCCGCGTATAGAGATTCCCAAACCCGACGCCGAGTTCCCGCTGCACGCGCACCATGTACGCCATTCGCCGCCGCAGCTCCTCTCCGCGCGCCAGGCAGCCGACAAACTCGAGATGCGACGACACCCACGTCCAGCCCTCGGTCAGCTGATCGCGCTTCAGGTACGCCGCCGCGGCGCCGCCAGCGAGCGCGGCACCTGCGCCAGCGTACATGGCCATTTTGCCCCAGGAACCCCATGCGGAGGAGGAGGAACCTGTCGTGGTATTTGCACCACCTCCGCGCTCGCTGGCTTCCTTGGCCGCTTCGGCGACGGGAGCTGCGCCAACTGGCTGCTTTTCACTCTGGCCGTTGGCCCCGTTATTGCTTGAGGATTTAGTGTGGGACGAGCCTCCGGGACTCCATAACGATGCCAGCCCGCTTAGCTGCGTCAGCGCCGCGCTGGCCGTGCTGTAATGCGTCTCGGCGCCATGCGCAACGACGCCGGGCGAGATGCCGAGGTAGGGCGTATCGAAGCTCAACACAGCTTGGACATAGGGGAACATGAGATTGTTCAGCGGCACATTGTCGCCCTCGGCCGGCGCGGCCGTGTGATTTCCATCGTTTCCTCCTTTACCATTTAGTCCCGGCGCCGACGCGGGCGGGATGACGCGGTCCGAGGTCAGGGCAATGACGGTCTCGGCGGCGACGATGCCGCCCATGGAATGTCCACAAAGAACCACGCGCACGGAAGGGTCGACGGTGGGCGAGGCGGTGCCCTTGGCGACTTCGATGTCGATGACCTTTTCTTGCAGCCAGTCGCGGAAGCGCGAGACGGTGTCGGCGAGGTCGCCGCGGGTTTCGTATTTTGGGTAAACGAGGACGCGGACGTCGAGCTTTGGGAGGAGGGTGGAGAGGCGCGTGCGGAGGTCCTCGGTGAAGGCATATTTGTGGCCAAAGGTTTCCTCACCCCCCTGAGGTCAAGATAAGGATAGTGGTCAGTTTTGGGTTTCGGGAGATAAAGTGTGGAATGGGCTGATAGGAACTTTGGTACTGTACCTTGAAGCCGTGGATGAAGCACAGCAATAGCGTCTTCTTCATCTTGCGGACCCATCAGCATGCGATGAAAGGGAATGCTTGAGCCAAAAAGTCCGGAACGGGTGGAAATGAGTTTGGGACAGGATGATGAAGGTATTTATTTGTACTAGGGACCCAAGATATGTAAGGTACTGGTTTTCTGGAATTTCTCCGAGGCCCTGAAAAGTGGCGAGGCTGTCGAATACTTGTACAGTACACGGTTGGCATCTAGGGGTATGCATCCAAATCTGGCCCCCAGCTTTTAAGTGTTCACAGCTGCGTAGTACATAGTACGACAGTACCTATACCCCACCAACCCGCTAAACCATTCCAGAGTGATGTCACAGGGTAGCGGTGCATCTCCAGCCCTGACCCCAGCTGTCAGATCTTGACGATCAGGGTCTCCCATCGGCAAAGCTTTCTGCAAGCGTTCTGTCAAAAAAAGTTGGCTGTACGGTTCGGCAAGGCTAGGTCGGGACCTAATTATATTTGACATTCAGGGACAAGGCTGTCAATGCAATGGGCACAATGTAGGCACCAACTGCCGTATTTTCAACAATTGCAACGCTGTTCCAGTTTTGGACGCCCACTTATCCCTAATGTCCATACAGTATAGTCGCCTTCCTAAGAGCCAGAGCCCGATCCCGTACGCCTTTTTACGATGCAGGGTATCGTGAAGTCCCGTGCTCGACCTTCCCTCACGAGATGGAGTCCGGGCCGACTGACAAGTTCCAAGATAGCTGATTACGAATCCTGTTTTCAGTATCCAGTATTCACTCATGGTCGCTGTAGCATCGTCACTCTACGCTCGTCTATTTCTAGATCTCATGAGATTGCGTGATCATACCCCTTATTCCCCATACAGCTTCAGCACCCTCACAGCATTTTCCCCCATCACACCAGCAGCCTCCTTTGAGCCCTTCCCCAGTGCCTTGCTGACAGCCTCGGCGTTGGTCCCTACACTCTCCCACTCCGCATCCTCGTCGCTCTCCAATGGCGGGAAGAAAGGATGATCCGTCCCGAACATCAGCCTCTCCGCTCCGCCGCTCGCCTCGATCGCGCTCTTCAAGCCAACCTCGGAGTAGATGACGGCGTCAAGATAAACCTGACTCCGCAGCACATCCCACACCGTCCGCCGCTTCGCATGTACCTTGCCCTCGCGCACCAAATGTCCATCATGCCGCACACAGCTCTCGATACGCCCCGCCAAGAACGGCAGCGTGCCGCCGCTGTGCGCGAGGATCATCTGAAGCGAGGGCACGGCGTCAAAGACCCCGGCCAGGTACATGCGTGCCACGGCGATGGTTGTTTCCATCGGGAAGCCGAGCGCCAGGGGGAGAACGTGGCCGTACTCTTCTGAGGCTCGAGGCCCCCACACCTCGTTGGGCAAGCCGTAGTGCGGGTGCAGGAAGATAGTGAGGGCGGCGTCGGCAAGGGCAGTGAAGATCGGGAGCAGGGCAGGGTCATCAAGCCCCTTGCCCAGCCCTGAGGTACCGAGGATCACGCCGCGGCAGTACTTGAGTGTCGTGAGATGTGTAATGGCGTCCTGGATGACGGCAAGAGGGGCAGTGAGGGGCAGCGTGCCAAAGAAGAAGAGTCGACCTGGGTGCGCGGCACACATGGTGCTAAACTCCTCATTGACGGACTTGGCGAAGCCGCCGGCGTCGGAAGGCTCGAGAAAGTCCAGCCACGGGTTCGCGAGGGAGATGACGGAGATGTCGATGTGGTGCGTGTCCATGAAGTGGATTTTCTGGGCCAGGGACGAATAGTGCTTGGTGAGAGGCCGGCCTGGGGGCTTGGCCGAGGCATCGGCGCCAGTCAAGGAGGGCACTTCGGCTTCAAGGAGGATGAGACGCGGATCTGGCGAGCTGGGAAATGTTCGAACTAGCGGGATTGTACTCCGGGACGTGAGGATGTCAACATATGAGGGAGGGTACATGTGAGTGTGGATGTCCACGACCTTGCCCGGTGATCTTGCCGCTCCTGAGGGGTCGGCCATAGTTGTACTCTGTCGTGTGCGTAGGTAAATGACAGTACAAATATCTCCAAAGGACACGAGCTTCTCCTTGACGAGGCAAATGCAAGTCAAACAATTTCAAGATGCTAATCGAGTCCCAGCCCTCGTGTTGTGGAAATCTAGGACTGTGATAAGAAAGAGATGTGTATGGTGGATATATATTTTAGAAGTACCTATTTGAGAAGGACTACCCCGCCAAATGCCCCTCCTTCGTGCAATCACATGTAGCTAGTTACATCCCTACCCACCCTCATCCCGGCTCGATCTCGCGGCCGCTTATCTCGACGATACCCTCCTTATCATGCTTTTCCAGCGCACCACAGCACGTTCACATACAAATGTGTCAAGTTGTCCGGCCGGCTATTAGACTTTATTCTAGTCAAGCGGAGATGCCCGCCTGACATAGTATCGTCCCACCGAATCGTTAAATACCTACCTTTATGTTCCGAGCTCTGAGTTTGTCTTCCAGTCTCAAGTAACTTCCGAAGCGTTATTGGTGAAGGCGACACTGGTCATCACACTCACTTATAAATATACCTTCTTCAGCACAACCCTCTTGAGTACAGAATCGTCGCTTTGTTTCTATCAAGAAATACTCAGAAGTGAAGATGGAGAAAGCAGCAGTAGAGGACAAGGGTCTCATGATCCCGGTGAGTGAGTGCGCGAGTCTGAGACTTATGTAGCCTTGCACTGACTCTCCATCAGCTTATCGACTTCTCTAAATTCCTCAATGGCAGCCCCAGCCAGCGCAAGGAGACTGCCGATGCCATCCTGAAAGGCTTCCAGACCGCCGGCTTCATCTATCTCAGCAACCTTCCAATCAAACCCGAGACGCGCAAGCATGTCTTCGAAACCTCGGCCAACTTCTTCAACCAGCTCAGCCTCGAGGAGAAGCTCGCTCTGGGATGGACCTCGCCCGAGGCAAACCGAGGCTATTCCGCACCAGGGCGCGAGAAGGTCACCCAGCTCACCGACATCAACGAGGTCGCCAAGCTGAAGCAAGGCAACCCAGATATCAAAGAGTCATTTGAGATTGGTCGCGAGTCCGATCCGGCCTATGCCAACCAATGGCCCGACGAGGCCAGCGCCCCCAAGGTCGCCGGCTTCAAATCTACCATGTTGGACTTTCACGACCAATGCAAGGACATTCACGTCGAGGTGATGCGGGCCATCGCCGTGGGCATGGGACTCGATGAGCGTTACTTTGACGGCTTCGTTGACGATGGTGACAACACGTTGCGGCTGCTCCACTACCCAGCCGTCAAGAGCGAGGTCTTCCAAATCAATCCGGGCCAAGTGCGCGCCGGCGCCCACTCGGATTACGGGAGTATCACGCTGCTGTTCCAGGACAGCGCGGGCGGGCTGCAAGTGCAGAGCCCCAGCGGAGAGTATGTGGATGCGACACCGATTGAGAACACGTGTGTCGTGAATGCGGGAGATTTGCTGGCGAGGTGGAGTAATGATACGATCAAGAGCACAATTCATCGTGTTGTCGAGCCGCCGAGGAAGACGGCCGAGCATCCGCCGCGGTATTCTATTGCGTAAGTGCCCTTTGCAACAATCCGTGCCGACAATTGTGCGACGCTGACTGAGGACATAGATACTTTTGCAACCCCAATTTTAAGAGCCAGATCGAGGCTATTCCTGGGACGTATGCTGCCGAGACGGAGAAGAAGTATCAAGGTGTAAACACGGGTGATTATTTGGTGCAGAGGCTAGCTGCGACGTACTGAAGCAAAAACTTGGGCGATTTGCGTTGAGGAGACACCACAAGTCGGTTTCGAATATGTCACAAATCAAGTTCGCGATACATTCTACAGCCCATTGTCCCGTGCCTGGGAGCCTGCCCCCCAGCGTCCACCGGATTCACCCAGTCTATGCAGGTCGCATCTCCCAGCATTCTGCCAATACGTGCCAGTTGTCTATGCAACCGCCGGGCTTCCACTCTTTCTTGCAGTAGACTGTAATCTATTTCCACCAACTTGTGACTTGAACGGGTTAATGTACAACACTCATGCGACCTGTATGAGTTTGCCAATTCTTAGGCTTGAGTTTTGCTATGTCCTCTTACAGGTCAGGGGTGCCTGCTCAAGAGACATCCATTTGATTGAGGTTCGCACACTTGTGCGCAAGCATACTTGGTAGTATAACAGTATACTCGACCCAGAGGCCTCAGACTTGGCGCAAATGGAACAATCTTCAACGACCTTGTCGACCTTGGAAGCGTGTCTCGAATCGCGCTCGGAGCACACAGTAGCTGCAGAAGGCGATATAGTAGGATTTGTTTTTGGAGGCAGGATGGGAACCAAGGTGTAATCATTTGATCTGTATGGAAGAGTGTATTACTTTGTCTGTGATTGTTTTTGAATTTCTGTATTGAAGGGGGGGGCTCCCCGCTTATGTCAGCGGTTCCGCTAAATTCAACATCAGGCTTTCAGCCTCGCCACAACTGTCGCATTCCGACTTGTTTCCAAACTTGCAGAACCAACAAACAGTCGCTTATCCCTATCTACCCTCCTTCATAGACACTCTTCCACATCTTTGTTAGAAAATGGGCGATTCAGCCGCGTCCACCGAGCTGCTCGCGGCGGCCAAAGATGCTGCCTCGCGCAACGTTGATTACTACGCCCTTCTGGGCATCTCCTCCGACCCTACCGAGCCCATCACGCGCGACATCGTACAGCGTGCCTGGCGCAAACGATCTTTAAAATACCACCCTGACAAGGCGGGCGCAGCCTTCGACAAGGAAAAATGGGAGGAGTTTGGGCTGGCGCGCGACATTCTTGCGTCGGACGAAGCGCGCGCTGCGTACGACGGGGCACGGACGGCATTGTTGCAGAAAGCGCGCGAGCGCGAGTTGATGAACTCGAAACAGCGGCGTTTCGCGGAGGAGTTGGAACGCGCCGAGGGGAACAGTAAACGCATGCAGGAGGAGGAAAGGGAGAGGAGGGCGAAGGAGGAGGCGGAGAGGACAAGGCAGGCGGAACAGGGCAGAGCATATCTGGAAGAGAGGAGAAGAAAGCTGGCAGAGGCGGAGGAGAGGGAGAGGGAGAGGACGCGGAAGGAGGACAATGCGCGGGATGACAAGATTCGCGAACTGGAGGAGAGGCTTGCGGAGAAGGCGAAGCGGCGCGCGGAGAAGAAGGCGAAGAGGGAAGGGAGGAAGAGCGGCGTCGTGGCGGTGGATGAGGACGTGGAGATGCTGTCATCGCGGCCTGTTCCTCCTCCTCCCGAACCGAAGCCTGTCGAGCAAAAGGCTGCTGCAGTACCGGTCGCAGACGTGCAGATGTCTGGTGATCCCATCCAATACTGGGAAACACAGTGGCCCAAGATCAAGGCGCGGCTTGTTGCTGCTCAGGCAACAAAGGAGCGCAGGATCAAGGAAACACAGGCGGCGGCTTAAGTCAAGACAATTTCTTGCTTTTGTTTTTTTCTTTCTCTGTTCATGATACCCAACTAGACAGATCTACAAGTCGGTTCGCAATGATGATACATTTTCAAAAGACCGCGTTTTCATCCCAATTGAGATCAAGTGCCAACTCTTGTACGCTCAGTGGAGATACTGATATAGCACCTATGGTAGCCAGTGACTGATGGCTGAGTACCTAGGCATGCCCAGAATTTTGCTGTTCTAAGCCTTGCCTCAACCAATCCGGTACAAATGCCTTGACCTTGACTTTGAATCCCTCTTGCCCTTCCTCACTAGCCTGCCGCTCCATCACGAATTCATCTGTGGGGGTGTATGTCGTTGCCGCCGTCTCGCCCGGCAAGGCCAGATCGGTCATGATCTCCAACCTACACAATGTCAGTCCGACATTGCCCACCCCCCTCAGCCACTTGCCTGCACTACGTCCCTTCTTCTCCAGCCGCCCGATGCTCGTATCCACAGGAACAGCAGCCGCATCCAACGGACAGCTTGCGTCGTACGCCAGCTGCTGAGGAGGCTGCTCTGCCCCGTCGTAAATCATGACCGGCAAAACCCTCTTCCTCACCACGCCACGGTGCTTCGTCCGAATCGTGAGCTCCTGACCCACATAACAGCCCTTTCGAAAGTCGATACCGCCCATGACATCCAGGTTCCCCTCGAGCGGCAGCGCACTCTCCCGCAGCAGCTCACTCTGCCCCTCGGCCACACCGTGCAAGTACCGCCGCACGCGATACACGTCCTCGTCTGCCACCCTCGGCAAATCCACGAGCGGCTCGCTGTCGCCCGTCCTCAACATGCGCCACCCGAGCCCCGGCGCACGCGGATCCCGCATGTGGACGAATCGGTGAAAGTCTTCCACGCCCGCCGTACTCGCGTCCAACGCCGCCCGCCCGTCATCGTCCCACCCATGCCAGACCGTAACCTCGTCCGCATCGAGCAGGCGCACGGCGAACTTGGCGCGCAGCTTGTACCGCTTGATATGCCGCTCGAGGCGCACGGCTTCTGCGGCATCGACCTCAATGAGGAAGCTCTCCCCAGGCGTAGTCGTAGTCGTTATTGAGGAGGAGGAGGCCGCACGACCAGAATTCCTTCCTTCGTCTAGCGCGCGGTGATCCGGGTATATGAATACGTCGTAGAGTACCCGGCCCGTCGCGGTGAGAAAGGCGCTGTAGAAGCCGTCATCGCGAATCTTAGTGCCCGCGACGCCGGCCGCGGCAGATTGCGGGGCGAGGATGTTTTGCGTGATGACGCCTTGTAAGAACTTGGGCGCGTCCGGGCCGGAGATGGAGATAAGGCGTCGGGAGGAGAGCGCGACGAGGCCCGTGGGCGGCGGCGGCGCGGAGGGTTTGGATGAGGATGAGGATGAGGATGAAGCGCGGGATGTGGCGGATGAAAAAGTCCGGGCTGTCCGGCAGCTTGCGCACACAAAGTTTGACGACGGCGCAGGGGCCGCAAAGGGCTTGGAGAGGAAGCGATGGACTGGCGGCCGCATGATTTCTGGGCTTTGAGATGCGGTGTGGCTCAGGGCTGAATTATGAGGTGCACATCATCATATTGGTGTTGTTGTAGTAGGTGGAGATCTGAGTCTAAGTTTATGAGCCGACGCTGGGATCCGCAGCGAAAATGACGTCGCACTCACTATTGGTAATACGTAAGGGTCTTTCTTTACCTTACACCACGCCAATTAACTCTTGGCATTATATATACTCTTAAACATCCGCGAATCCTAACTTGAATTTATATAGACAGGAAATCTTGCACTGTTGTTGCTTTACTGCAAACAGCCTTTGAAGGGTATTTATGACGAACTCACGACTCTTGGATCCCACATGGCATAACCTACAACAAAACGTCTTGCATGACACTCGTGCACAATAGCTAGCATATTGTACTTTACATTTTTATTTTCTACCTTTGTATACTAGTAGTTCTGGTAAGTCTGGGGTGCTTTATAGCGGAAGTCAGTAACAAAACATGAGGAAGGGGGAAAGGAAGCTATCGTGACAGGCCCACTGCTGTGGCAGACATATAGCCAGAGACCTTAACCCTTCTCGTTGGTGGTAGAAATCAATATATCAACAAGTAGAAACATATGCATTTGCGAAATGACAATCCGAGATCAATCTCTCTCAACGTCCATCCACATATCTGCCTATCTCAGCACGATAGTACCTAGGCCAGCCGGTGGCCAATCCATTAACACCAGAATACATCCATTTGTTGTGCCTGAGACTGAACTACCTGAGGGTGCTGAGGCCTCATCAGGTATTGAGAATGAACCTGGTGGGCTTGAGGTCGCTCCTGCATTTGGAGTTGATGACCTCCGGCCTGAGCCTGATGAAGAGCCCACAACTGTTCAGCCTGTTGCGTAGTATCAAATGGTACCTGATTTGGTTGAGCTTGGCTCTGCGGTGTGGGAGATTGCTGCTGGTTTTGCTGCGGCCATACGGCCAGGTTTTGTCCTTGCTGCAGCTGAAGATCCTGCGGACTGTTATGCTGTGACTGTAGGTGGGCCCAGGGGCGCTGTGGAGCCTGGCATTGAGGCATAGTCTGTGGTCGAGGCGCAGTGTGGTACTGCGGCACGGCCTGAGGTACTGGTGGAGTGTGGTACTGGCGCACGTTCTGAGGGCGCGGCGGAGTGGTGTACTGGGACACAGTCTGAGGGTGCTGCAGACTCGGATCCTGAGGCACCGTTTGAAAATTATGGAAAGCCTGGTAGCCATAATCTTGGTGATCCTGGGGTCTGACGTTGTACGGATTCAGCCTCTGAGGCATGACTTGAGTGCACTGCAGACTCGGATCCTCAGGCACGGCTTGAGTATTCTGGTGACCCTGTAAACCATGAGACTGATAATTTGGAGGCCCCACATTGTGCATATTCGGCCCTTGAGGCATGAATTCAGGGCGTTGCGGACTCGGATACTGAGGTACGGCTTGAACATTCGGGTGAACCTGGTAGCCATAATCTTGGTAACTTTGAGGTCGCACATGGTACGGATTCAGCCCTTGAGACGGGACTTGAGAATGCTGCGCATGTTGGTTCTGTAGGAATTGGCCATAAGAGTGCTGCCCAGTATGGTTGGGCTGGGCTAGGGCAGCAGGATGCAGAGTATGCTGTTGAAGTGGTAGCTGCACATTCCGGTTCTGCTGTACCTGTTGGGCGTTTAGACGCGGTCGCTTGATAGGGCTTGCATCGACTTCTCCCCCAGAATGGCGGGTTAAGTCAATGACAGTGCGAGCTCGCTTTGCAGGAGTGGGCATCGCATGGTAGGGAGAGTGAGTAACCGTTGGGTCAGTCGCAGTGGCCATAGGCGGCGCGATGGAGACTGGTACAGCTGGCGCAGACAGAGACGGATGTTGCTCGACCGGAGCTACTGTGGCTGGTTCCACGTGAGTCTGTTTACTCAAGCCCTTTCGTCGTGCTTCATCTTTTTTTGCGGCGTTGTACAGAAGCTTCGAGAAGCCCAAGAAGATGCTACGTTATGTGCTCAGCAATTTGGCTTCAAAGGGGTGGAGTGCAGGATGTGTGAATGGATACTTACTCTGTAGATGCGCCGGACCAACAAGCTTTGCCAAATAGCGTGCTCCTGCTGTCTTTAGCAGTCAGGTCTGGCCTCTGGAAGTACTCAAGACCCCATCCAGCGCCGGCCAGTAGGTCGTGCGCTCGCTCGCCGACGAGGATCTTGTGATCCTCAATAGATTCGCCATCCATGCGCAAAGAGCATCCGGGATACCTCAGCAGTTTCTTAATAGTGTCGTAGATGTCCCTGCCCCGATCGATATTCAGACCCAGGGAAATGTAAACATCATTCAGCTTTATGTCAGAATCTGTTCAGATAGCCTGTCAGCGTGTGCTTCGAGTTATGCATGAAGCAATCGGAATGTGTGCAGAACTTACCCAACTCCATGTGCTTTGCCAATATCCGGTAATTAGGACCATCTTTCCAATACTCGTGATACAGCTTTGGGAGAACAGAAACGTCGTCCTCGGCGATCACACCATCAGCTTCCTCTTGGCCACGAAGTACAGTGTCGGACAGCTTTGTCTCGATGAATATCTCTCTCGCCTTCTTTGGAGACTTGGCGTGGATGAAGTCGACGGCCCGGTCCAAGGGGGTGACGATTCTTCGGTGAATGATTTCTTGTCTGTTCTTTTCACTCCACTCTTGACGCTCTTTGTCTTGTTGTGCCTTCTCCTCGCGCTTTGCCTGCTTTTCAGCTTCTCTCTTGGCGATCTTCTCTTCTTTCCGCTTGGCTTTGCTATCTTTTCCAATTTTCGTGCGAGGCTTGGTGGATCTTTGGCCATCCGCGTTGGAAGGAGATGATGACGACTCGTTCTCGGCTATAGATGCTGCTGGCGTAGCAACAGTTGGAGAGGTGTTCGAGTCGTTACTCAGTGAGGCACCGCCATCAAAAAAATCCGGTCCAAGTTCCGCTTCAAGTTCTGCCAACAGCTCCTCCGCGGTAGGCTCAGTCAGATCCAGGTCTGGAGCGGGAGCCTGATCAGCCTTCTTGGCCCGGGGCTTGTCTTGTCGCTTAGGCTTAGCGCTCTGCACCGTGCTGTTTGTGTTGGTGTCTGAAATCTGTACGGGAGACTTCTTCGTTTGGCTCTTCTGCTTGGAATTGATTGTCATAGACTTGTCGCTGCTTGCAGCAGGAGAGCTGAGAACGGAGGAAGAAGCCTGAGCGGCGTCCTTTGAAGGGCTGTTCAAGCTGTCGGTGTCAAGAGGAGGCTCGGGGCTTCCCCAACCCAATGGGGCACCACCATCGTCCTCGTCGTGGACTTCTGAGGCAAGAGCAGCCAACGTCTCATTCGGTTGAGAGCTGCTGGAAGGCTCAGGGCTTCCCCAATTCAATGAAGCGCCACCATCGTCCTCGTCACTGACTTCGGGGCTGCCAAAGTTGTTGTCATGACGAACATCTGCATCAAGAGCTGCCTCTGCGCTGTCTTCGTCCTCAAATGCTTTCCATAATGCAGCTTCCAGGTCATCGTCGTCTTCCTCGCCAATGCCTGCGGCAGCGGAAGTCGAGTGTGCCTCGGGATCAGCAGTCTCTATGCTGGGGAGGACGTTCCCATCAGCAGGCTGGAGGGTGTCCATGTTGGTAACCGGAGCATCGTCCTTGCGAGCAGTTTCCTCAGTCAAGGAGAAGGGGGTTGGGGTGGTTGGGCGTGAAGAGTCGCCAAAGAGACTGCTGAAGCTCGGGGTGGGTGAGGGT
>JAPEVC010000433.1:0-13094 GCA_027946555.1 Gnomoniopsis sp. IMI 355080 | reverse complement strand
CCCCCCAGTAGCACAAAGTCCACCTCGCCCCTATCCACCCTACACTCCGCCCGCATCTCCTTCCTCCTACCCCCAACTTCCACCCTCGCCCAATACGACCAAGCCGGTCTCCTCCTCTCCCTCACTCCACCCTCCTCCTCAACAACAACAACAACAAGCACCGCCGCCTCCCCCTCCTCATCTTCGTCGCCGCCCAAATGGATCAAGACAGGCGTGGAGATCTACAACGGCATCCCCCGCGCGGCTACGGTGGCGTGCGATAGCTGGGCAGACTGGAGTTTGGCCACGGTTGTGTCGTCGTCGTCGGCGGCGGGTGGTGGTGGCGGCGGCGCGTGGGTGACGGTCGAAGTGGTGAATGAGCAGGACGAGCTGGGCAAGAGTTTGTGGGTGTATCAAGTGGTTGATGCTGGTGGGGAGCAGGAAGAGAGGATCCCGCTACGGGAGGTGTGCTGGCCCTTTGGGCTTGTTGGGGACGACGACGCCGCCGCCGTGGGCGGGGATGTCACGGTGGAGGCATATGCGTGTCGGCCGAACAAGGAGACCGGGGAGGGATTCATTGCGCAATTTAAAGATTTTGAGATCAAGTGGGCTTGAAGGTGGAAGGGGTGGTTGGCGATGTTAAAGTAAGGTGGGTGGGTGGTGAAGCAAGCCCCTGTGTCAGTGGTCTTTACGTTGTCGTGGGGAGTAGTGGAAACGCTCTCATCTCTGATCAGAGTGACGGAAACTGTATGGTGGTGTGATTTTGAGGATTCAACATCCCTGTTACAGATTAAGTCCCTCCTTTGTGGGAGAGGGTTTTCTGGAGGGAATTCAACAAGTCCTGATTCCCACACAAAAACCAACCCTACCTTTTCCTCTCCGATTGTGACTCTCCCATCGTCGGACTAGATTTTCCTCAACTACAGAAGAACCCCTTGGAACCTGTTACGTCGTGCTTAACCTCCCTGCGTGGGGCCTCTCGACGATGTGGTGTTTCCTGGGGTGGGAGTGATTGTCTGTTTAGTAGTCCTTTCTGCCCTCCCACAACGTGTCTACGCGGGATGCGCTTCACAAACGCCCCATATATATAAAAATTCCGCAACAGGTCACATCAGCAAAGATGAACACATGCACAGGAAAAAGAAAAAACAGGCACAAAAGAGTTTGGAGGTGGCCGAATCTCCCATTGCCTCGCCCCGTGAAAGAGGCACGCGTCGCTATCTAAACCAGGCAGAGCCCCCCTTTTCTTGAAGAGCGTGGGCACCCAGTACCCGAAAGCCCCAAACAACAATACATGGGTATCGTCATAAAAAACTTCGTCAGTCATCACTTTACATGCTCATTTGAATAAGGACAGTCCAACGCAATGACTGACACGCCCCGGGCATTTTTTCTGCATTCAGCGACCGCGGCTGATCATATCAAAAAAGTTTGTTGCAGGCCACACACACAGAAGTGAATATTAAAGGCCTCCTGCTCCATCAGTCATCTCCCTCCCTCCCAAAAGTTGTTCAATTCGTGAATAAAAACGAATTTTCACAAACTTCTCCCTCCGACGATCCTCCGCTCTCCTCCCCTGATTCTGTGACAAAGGAAAAGGTTTTGTCGAGTCTCGTCGTCAATTGTTGACAGTCTTGTTGATTGTTTTTTGAGATGCGATGTCGGCAGTCGGAAAGGACAGTTGGTGTTGCTATTCCCCACGCTTCGAGCGCAGGAAGAGAGCACATATAAGTGTGTGCAATCTGAAATGGTGTTGTGATGTTGTTTTCATCTCCTTTCCGGCTGCTGAATTCTTTTGATAGAAGAGCAGGGGACTTTTGTGATTCTTCCGGTGGCAAAGCACGCACTGAAAAAACAACTCAAGATCCCGTGAACTAATCCAAGCAAGTAAAACAGACAGTAAAAAAGCATGCTGAGTAAAACAAATTTGTTGACGCGACACAAACTCCAGGTGTGTGTGTGTGTGTGGTGTGTGGTGGTTTTCGGAGGTGGTTCGGAGCGGGTTTCTGTGTTGTCGTAAAAAGAGCAAAACTGCTAATATAAAAACAGAGACGATGTAAACAACGCTCGCATGCTTCGAAAATTTCCCTTTCCTTTGAACGCCGGCTTGAAATGAATCAGACATGCGTCATGAGAAAAGGAAATCAGAACCCGATATCAAAATCCTCTCGTTCCCTCTGCCAGCGGAGAAATCAAACACAAAAGCGAAAAAATAATACAAGAAACTCCAACAAAGGGGGGTTAGAGCGCGGGAAGGAAACGGGCTACTCAGGCTGCTGGTCGTTCTCTCGCAGACACAACACGCACCTGACACAGCTCAACATCTTGCAGAATCCCATCATCCTGATCTTGTTCCCATCCGGTCCAGCATTAAAGATGAGCCCGACTTTCATCCACCTCATGCTCATCGCCCCCCCTGGAAACAAAACACAAATATCAAAACTGAAAACAGTTCGGCCAACCTCCAGTAAAGAAGTGAAGAAGCGAGAGTCGAGATTCTAGCATTCTCCCAAATGGCCCCAACGAGGTTATTCAATCTGATGTTGAGTGTAGGCCAGTGGGAGCAAAAGCACGGACGAGAGAAAATCCAAGAACGCCTTTAAATAAAATGCCAGATCCAAACGGAGACCAGAACTAAGAAAAGGAAAAAAGCAAAAGAGTAGAGTAGAGCAGGTGCATGTATCCACCGAAACGGAGAAGAATTAGAACCAGAAATAACCCAGGCAGCGTGTATCCGTACCTTGAAATCGCAGACTCCCTCCATAGCTGAAATCTCAAGTAAAAAAGTTCGCTCGGGGTATGTGTATCAGTCTCGTGTCTCTAACGGTGGAAACGCCGACGGAACGCCTGTAAGAAGAAATTGGAAATCAGATCCACATTGCTCGCCGCGGGAGCGCTTGCGCTCCTGGCAAAGCCCGTCAGATTTTCGCCCAGCAGACCCTGTGTGTAAGGCAGGGTCCGCTTTTAGATTGTCCTCGGGGTGCCCTTGTTCCCCGCCTCGATGACATCGTCGAGGTGGTTGCACAACGCAACGAACAAGTCGAAGAACAGCTTCGACCCTTCTCCGCCCTTCTCCATCTCCGCCTGCATGGTGCCGGACCGCTTGAAGGTCTTGCGGCACCGGATGATCAGCGCGAGGTAATGGGCGCGCAGACGGCTGTCCGAGTCTGGGGTGTGCGCGTAGCAGTACTGTGCACTGCGCAGGATGGTGCCCACGTCAATGCCGGTCTGGAGGCCTTGCTTCCGCAGCGCCAGCCGCTTCAGCTCCTCCAGTCCGTACCGCTCCGCCGCGCAGTACACCACCGTGTCCCGCAGGAGGTGGTGACCGGCGCTTGGCAGGTAGATTGTCGCCTCGACAGCCGCAGGGTGGCGCGGGGACGAGGACACCGAGTTGGTCCCCGTCGTGGCTGCGCGACCACCCCCGTAGGTGGTGTTTTCGATTTGTGGGGAGGTGTTCGGCGTGGCTCCGCCTCGACGCAAGGCGGAGTCCTCGAGCTCCCAAGAGTTGCGGTGCTTGTTGTGCAGCAGCCGCGGGTAGTAATCGCCCTTGTAGAGGTACTCGAGGACGGCCGAGAAGACCTCTGGCTCCTCGTCCGGGAGAGCGATTCTCCTGGACTGCGCATACGACGCCTCGAGGTAGCCACCGCGCAGAGCCTGCTTGAAAAAGGGGCTCTGGCAGAGAACATCCTCGTGCGCCGCAAACAGTCGCCCTTCCCTGCCGATCGTGAGAGTCACGATGGGCGAGGGCGCGAGGTTTGTCGCCTCTGCCTGCTGAGAGGCGGAGGCGGCATGGTTGCGTTTGGCCTCGCGATCGGTGAGCGATCGCTGCAGCTTCGACAGCTTGGTAGGATCCCGTACGGAGTTCGCCGTGTTGCTGGTCTTCGACTTCAGACGCGACGATTTATCCACCTTGTATTGCGAGTCCATGGTTGATGAGCCAACAGCCGGCTGGCTGTTGGAGTTGGACCTGAACGAGCGCTTGAACATCGTGGCCTTGTTGTTCCTGACCGTGATGTGATACTTGTGGTCGTCGGGTCGATTATGATCGAAAGACTTGGTCTGGCTTCGAACTTCCCTTTGCTCGTGGTTTCGCTTCGAATGTTTCT
This sequence comes from Gnomoniopsis sp. IMI 355080, assembly GCA_027946555.1. Classification (NCBI taxonomy): domain Eukaryota; kingdom Fungi; phylum Ascomycota; class Sordariomycetes; order Diaporthales; family Gnomoniaceae; genus Gnomoniopsis; species Gnomoniopsis sp. IMI 355080. The sequence goes on along the minus strand of JAPEVC010000433.1, from coordinate 9,009 downwards.
CCGGAAGGCGGACCTCAGAAGAACACGCGGACTCGAGCCGTACAGGACGGTCGAAAGACAAAAACGGACAGAACGGGAAGAATTTCACGATGGGCGATTTCCTTCACGATCTTGTATGTATTTTATCCTTCAAAAAGATTGACTTGTCCCCAAGGGAAATGACGAAACGAGCGATGACAGAAGAACTCCCGTGAAAAAGAACGAGAGAACACGAAATTCGCAAAAAGACGCACAAAAAAGATTGTCGAGGGCCCGTGGAGAAATATCACCGATGAGACGATTGTCCGGATCAGTAGATACTCTTGTTAGCACTTGGCGACCCTGTGTTGGTTGTGGTGGGGGGGAGGAAGAAGAGAAAGGGAGAAAACGGCCAAAAGACGAGTGATGGTTCGGCGCCGTATTTATGCAAGCGATGCAACGCGGCGTGGGTTGCCTGCGACTGGGACTGGCGGGACTGGTTGGTTGAGTTCTTGCACAGCCGTCGCCGGGTTATGGTCGATGATTGGGGAATTGAGTTGCAGTAGTGCCAAGAAGATAATGCGGTGTGGCACGCTTCTTTTGGTTTTGTGCCCTGAAAAACAAGGTAGGAGGATCGTCATAAACATGGCGGGCGTCATTCAAGCAGGGTTTCCAACCACCAGCCCTACCCAGCCTTTTTATATCAATTCCAGGCTCGTGCTCTATGCTTTGCAACTCTTGCGCGTGGCAGCCCAGCCTTACCTTATCTGCCTCTCTTGCTCTATCTCTCAACATACAAGTAGGACTTTGGCAGCCCAAAGACCTTGGGACGACGTTTGCATTGACGAAGCAATTCCAGGTGATGCGAAGCAGGATTAAGGAATGACCGGAATACAGGGCATCGCCATGTCGTCGCGCTATCAGTGACGTGAATTTTGGTGCTTGGGGTTCACTTGCCGTCACATTTGGGCTGGACCCACCCACAAGGAACTCCCGTCGTCAGGGATGCGCTGTCAAACCTCAACGCCTCTCCACCATGACCTCGATGTCCCGCTCACCCAAGACACACATAGTATGCCTGAAATTGCGGCCATATGGACGGTAATAGAAGCAAAGAGAACTCACAAGAAGGTTCTTACGACGGCAGTGTGACGAATCAAGGCGCACAATTCCAAGAATATGGCGAGGAAGGGTCACTTGTTCTAGCCGCCAGCCTGTTTTGGGGGCCGGACGGGCACAATGTTGGGTATCAAGGGCCGTACGAGGCCAATGGACGGGCAGACATGGACATAGGACAACTCGGTAGGACTTTTCCTCGAGGCAGCCTAATTCCCTGAAAATGTCATTATCCTGAGGATTTCTCGAACGAGGTGCCGATTTGATCTGCGGTCCGAATGCCTGCGTAGGACTTGACTGCAAGTGCCGGCTGCCTCACTGCATCTTTCCTGACTCCCGATTTGCTTATTGGGCAAGGTTGCATGTGCCCAGATGATCGATTTAGTTGGCGCCTGAAAGACAAAATGTAAATGCACAGCGACGGGCATGCCCGGATGCCTGGCGCGTATTCTCCCCATGCACGTCCTCCAGTATTGTGGGCCTGCCGTCGCTAGGGTGGCCTGTCTCTGACCCAGCTGGCTGGATCACCATTTTCTGGGGAGCATCCACACACACCAAGCTTAGCGGCAGGGGCTCTGGGGCTTAGTGAGAGGGACCCTGAATGGTGTGGAGGTTTGTCTCACCCAGTAGCGGCTGTGAGCGGAAACGTCCGTCGATATCTAGGTGGCTGGGAGTCGAAAAGTATCAACACGCCCCACGCCGTGACGGCTGGTGAACAACGTGGCTCTTGTGGCAAAGTTCCGAAATAAGCTTCATACACGCAGACACGCCAATCTGCGCAGGTAATGGTCCCTTGTCGTCACCTTTTGTCGTCATACGTGGTGCGTCGAAGCACATGAAGCCACGGGGTAGTGAAGGCATGTGAATTCTCAATCTTTTATAGCCCCCCGACTAATTTGAACGACTTTCCACAGGCAAGACCTAAGCAGGCCGTTTTACTCATGATGAACTCCTAACAATACCTTCTCATTACCTTGTACATTCCAAAAGCAAGTAGTTATGCGTCATCCCTTCCCTCGAATCATAAAACTGTTGCTGCCTTCACCAGCCCGGGGTAGTCCAGAACGAACTATCAACCGAGCACCGACATCCAGTCTCGAGTATGAGGTTTCAACAGGCACATGATGTGAGAGTCACTTGGGTGACGGGTGCTTCTTTCTGTAGGAATTATCGTGAGTGGAACGCATTTTCACGCATACCGATGAACCCATATAGCGTAGAGAACACTGTAATACTGGTTAGCCTGGCCCTCATGTAGAGGAGCGCACAGGATATAAGTGACACATACTTGCTGCGGCTAGGGACACGAAGCCAGTGCAGTATCCAGCAACCTTCTCTTTACTACCGGCGAGTTTCTCGTCCATCCACCAGAACGCATTGTGCCCTGTGGCAACCTTGCCAATCGCACCGTAGGCCAAGTACAGCGCGGCGGCTGCCATGGTACCAAAAAGATGACTGGGCACAGGCTAGGATAGAACACAAGTTAATATTCAAACGTCAAGGAACAGGGGAGTGCAAGCCTACCTCTTGTCGTCGCATGCTGTTCAGGAACAGTGACTCAGTGACCGTAGCGATGGCTGGAAAGACGTAGTTGTTGAAGATGCAGAAAGCTGGGAACCAGCCCCCGGCAAAGATGTTTTTGAAGGGAGGAAACTTGCTGTCGCTGTCGTCGATGATAACAAAGAATCCCGCATCACCACCACCATCTCCACCATCTCCTCCGTCCTCAGGCCAGTGCGAGTGGCCACTCGGGACTTGGAGCGTCCAGTAGATAAAGACATTCATCAGGGCAAAGACGTGAGTGATGGTGTAGAATAGACTGAAATAGAAGCGCTTCCGAGAATCGACAGTCTGCTCGGGTGGCGACATGAAACGCAACAGCTTCGACTCCCAGCGGTCGTCATTGGGGTCAATGTCAGGCCAGTGCATGTGGGTAATGGTCCAAGACTATGGAAGGCATGTCAGCACGGTCATTGCATGATAGTTCCCAACATTCATGAACGTACAAAGACCATGATGTGGTAGATGATCAACAGTACCCAGGTGACAGTGGAAAATTGGAAGGCAATGCGCCAATTGGTGTGCTCATCCTCACGGTGCTTGATCTTGTAATCGAGCAGCATGCCACCTGATGCAATGAGGTAGGCGAGGAGGGCGGCACGCATGTAGCCCAAGGCATTCTGGTTGAGGGGTCGCCAGGGAGAATGGGCAGCCCGAAGAAAGATGGGCTGTGCAGGTGTCAGTGAATGGTAAGTAGGAGACTGCAGTAGCACTCAGGACTTACGTGGTCAGACGCAGGAGCCTGACGCTCCTCATCGTTCTGGCGGCCGTGGCCAATGAGAGGTGTACGCTCCAGTACACGGTCCATCACGCACGACGATGTCGATGGGAAACTTGGAAAGGAGATATACGGAGATGGTCCAGGTCGACGTATGCTTGCTTGCTGTGGTCGCGAATGGGTGAATAATTTCGGTTCCAGGTTGTTATAGGCCGTTTCAAGTCAAAGTGATGGATGTACCCAAAGCAGGCGGTTGTCATCGAGGTAGGAGTAACGTGAAGAGAGTGGTAGATGACATGAGAAATCCTGAGTGTCTCGTTGACGGGAGAAGCCTCTGAACGAGTGAAAGCCAGGAACTGATAAACATTGTGAGGAGCGACTTCCGTAATCCGTACTCTCACAGGGTAGACGTCTTATAACTCCCATTTCCGGAAATCACGATGCCGTGGCGGGCGGTGTTCTCTACTTTTATGGGAAAGAGCGACGGCCCAAAACAGTCCTAGCCGCGAAGAGAAGGGGCCAAAGTGCTTTCTGTACCTAGGTAGTCCCTAAATGCCTGGGATGGACTGAGACACCCAACTTCGATTTTTCCCGATTTTCAGGAGAGGTTGTGGTCGTTCTAATAATAGCGTTCAATGAGGTCTTGTATCATTTCACAACCTGTAATCTACTGAACTCAGCAAATTCATTGCAGGGTATCTCAGTTTGTAGGAGAATGAAACTCGGCCTCATCAAGTGTCTCGCTATAATGACTTCAAAAGTGATCTCTCAAAGCGCTGAATGGCGAAATGGGCTACTCTTCCACTTGGTCATTGACTGAGCGTTGATGGGTGGGTGCCATGTGAGAGCGCCGCCATGTGTTAAGACACAAGGTAGATGAACACAGACTGATGCATCTTGTACCAGTATCCTTTCACTAAGAAAGACATTGAGCTCAGACAACGATATTATCTTGTAGAAATGTTGTCTAATACTCACTGTTGAGTCCTGACAAGGCATGACGGTGGTTTTGAGGGCGGATAGATGAGAAAACGCAGGTGAAGTTATGATCCTTGCATTCCGATAAACAGGGATAGCCTGACATGCCCGCCCCAATTGATGCAGGGCCCACACTAGCACCCTTGGCACCCTAGGGCTGGCATTCAGTTGCTTGAGGCCAGGTTGAAGCTCACCATGCAACTACATCCCGAGGTCTTCGACACACGACTTCCAAACAAGCACCACCGATGGGTAGACTTTTCAGGATAATATACCAGAGTATGCGATAATATCTGAAAGACCACCACAATACTCATTCGACAATGGTTGCCCTCGGCAGCCCGAGGCAGCTGGCCACCCAGCTTTTGAACTTCGGTACGGCAACTCGCGACACGTGGACGGGAAGCGGTTGATGATTTCTAATTATCATGGCAGGTTTAATCCTCTCGACCGCCTTCATGATGTGGAAAGGGTGCGCTTCATCTTGCTTCTCCCGCGATCTGGTACAACTGAGCTAACATGGCGCTGTGCAGACTCTCCGTCATCTCCGATTCTCCGTCTCCGATCGTCGTTGTCCTTTCCGGCAGTATGGAGCCCGCATTCCAGCGAGGCGATCTTCTATTTCTGTGTACGACGAAACTTCTTCGACCGACCGAGTCATCCCCTCGGATTCCCCGTCTTCCGTACTAACAAGCGATGGCAGGGAACCGGAATCTCATACAAGAGACAGACGTCGGCGAGATCGTGGTGTACAACGTTAAGGACAAGGACATTCCCATTGTCCACAGGATAGTGCGCAAGTTTGGATCGGGCGAGGAGGCAAAATTACTGACCAAGGGCGACAACAATGCGGCGGATGACACGGAGCTATGTAGGCGACTTGCAGAGCATCCTCTTCAAATGGGACCAGAATGCTGACACTGTGGAACAGACGCCAGAGGACAGGACTATCTCGTGCGAAAGGATATTATCGGCAGTGTTGTGGGATACATACCCTTTGTTGGATATGTGACGATCATGCTCTCAGAACACCCTTGGATGAAGACGGCGATGCTGGGAATCATGGGCTTGCTAGTTGTCTTGCAGCGGGAGTAGCCAACATGCTGGGTCAGCTTCTTCGATGCATGTCGCCCAGCGGCCTACGGGCGCATCCACGGTAATTCGACCCTTCTCAGAATCTCGGTGTTCGAATCACAGATCGGGGAATCGTTACATGGCGCGTATCTAGAGTTCACAGGGCTTCCTCGTGAAGATGTCGGTGGGTCTGGCAAGGAATTCTCACTGAACGAAGAGTTCATCATCTCTTCACAAAACTTGCGGTCCAAAATTTATGCAAGCTCCATTTACCAAGACTCGAAGGAGGTTGAGATGTGATAGTTTGTTCTCGCCTACCTTGATACTATCCGCGTTGTCCCTCAATAGTTGTTTTGCTGCTGATGCCCCACAAATTCGCTGACATCCACAGAGCTCAGCCAGTCACACGTATTAGCGCAGCGGCGACGGTGTCGCCGAGGATATGACGTCGCGAAGGATTCTCAAACAGCATCATACCTTCAACTCCAATGCTTCAGCTTGACGAAAACGGGAAAAGTTGACTCTTTCATTTTTCCACTTCCATTTTACCCTTGATTCTTCCTGACCAACGTTGTCGCACCATTGGACGCGGATGGCGCAGCAATGCCGCGATGTCAGCCTGTATCTCCACTCACCCATATTTTGTCATGCCATGCAGGCTCAGCCTCACAAGGCCAACGAGGAAGGTAGTGAAACAAGTCTGAGTGCTATAGTAACCTGATCCATGGCGATGATATCGTCTCTGTCCTACTTGGCTGTCGGGCTTGCCCGACAGACATATAGACATACTCAAGTTCCTTGCCTCCTTCGAGGGAATGCTGCTGCAGTACCATTGACATTCTAGACGACGACCAGCAGACGACCATAAGCGCGGCCAAACTTGCCAGGAACTGATGAACTTCCAGTTACCTGACGATTGGCTTTGGGAGCAGCCCAAAGAAGAGTCAAGTTGGTGTCAGACCTGTGGCTGGAACGGCTCATGGGCTGATTTATTGCACAGGAGCAACCTCAAGACCGTGTCTCGATGTTGTCCTCTGCTAAAGGAGCCATCTCTCAGGAAATCAGCATCGAAAAACGTCTGCTGCGCTGTGCTTCTGGCACTCTACCACAAATACCTACCCTCGGGGGAGTCAGGCTACATTACCATCAACTTTGAAGACGAGTTACTCGTGTTCAACGAACGCCGCCAACGTCTTCCTCCATGGGGACGCTTAGAGATTCACTCAACCTGGTCGCCTCCCGGTCTGGAAACTATCAGCTTTCCGAGAGCATCGACCACGTCCGCTGAGCTCTGCCCTAAGACGGGGACTGCTTCTGCCAAAACTCTCTCATGGGCCAAAAATCACATCAATGCCTGTTCAACTTCCCACATATGCCACCAATTCAAGTCCAAAGACGCCACCCTGCCCACGAGGCTAATCGAGATCCCACGAGACCCCCAAAAAGAGGGCATCCGGCTGCGGAACTCGTCAGACTTGCGTCCAGACATAAAATATGCGGCCTTGAGTTACTGCTGGGGGAACAAGACGCCCCCTTGCCTTACTACATCCGAAAACCTCGCAAATCAGTTGGAAGCCATTCACTGGAGCTCCGTTCCACAAACATTTCGGGATGCTGTGCTCTTTACGAGGAGTTTAGGAGTCGAATACATATGGATCGACTCAATATGCATCATCCAAGGCGACGACGCCATCGCCAAAGCCGACTGGTCCAGAGAATCTGCCCAGATGTACAAATACTATTCCCACGCTCATGTCACGCTCGCTGCAGCCTCCTCATTCGACTGCAATGGCGGTCTCTTCAACAAGGACTCTGTCACGAGGTCTCACCTGCTCGACGTCACCTTTGGCGGACATGACTATTCACTTTTCGTCTCCGAGACTCCAAGCGAGGTATCGGACTTTTCTGCCGCTGCGGCAGGCTTGGGCTGGGACGTCGAGAACAAGTTCCCTCTTTTGTCTCGAGCCTGGGCCTTTCAAGAGCGCCTCGTCTCTCCGCGCGTCATTTTCTTTACCAAGACCCAGCTGATCTGGGACTGTTATGCCGGCTGCGCATTCGAGGAAGACGCATCCCGCGACAAGGACGAGGACGACGGCCAGGTTCTTCTTCTTCAGGGCCTCAAGCAGGGCTACCGCAAGTTGCTACAACAGCCCAACCTGTCGTGGAAGGACTCCAACAACTCCGCATTCGAATGGAACCACGTCCTAAAAGCTTATAGCCACCTCCAGCTATCCGACTTTGGCGACCGGCTACCGGCTTTTGCTGCCATTGCGCAGCAGATTCTCTCACGCAATTACAATGACCCAGCGGCGGAGTACCTGTGTGGCTTGAGGAAAAGAGATTTGCACACTGATCTCCAGTGGATGCCGGCCGGGAGCGGCATAACGAAACCTACCTGCAAATCCAAGAAAGAGATGCCGTACGTGGCACCTTCGTGGTCTTGGGCGTCATTCCCGGGCGGAATTACGGATACGGCGCATTATGAATCGTGGATGTCGAGTACTATCCACTTGGTACAGGATGCTTTGATATTCAGCGATACGCGAAGGTTCAGTCGTGTTTTGGGTGGCCACATCGTTATCGAAGGGCCCGTGGTCGAATGTAGCTGGGATAGCCCCAAGCTTGTGGATTCGGGGACACAACTGGAGGAAGAACGTCCACATATCTTGCGAGTCCTACCGCAAGACAACTGCAGTCAGGCCAGTACTAGTAGTACTGGAGCCGAGCAAGCTGGCAACAACATTAACGACATCAATAACGACAACAATAACGACGACAACAAACGAAAAATTATAGAGTTCATGCCCGACTACGCCGATGCGTACGATGATATTGAGGACAAAGTCGGCGGCGGCGGTCCGGACCAGATTCGGGTCTGGCTGCTGCAGACTTGGAGTGGTGCCGTTGGGGGACGATCGGGCGCACTGGTGCTTTACTATAACAGGACAACAGACACATACACTCGCATAGGAGCAAAATTGCGCGAGCGGTCAAGGTTTGGCGAAAGGTCGCCTTGGGGACTTGTAGAAAATAGTGTCTTCGAAAGTGCGAAGCGTCGGGTTTTACGACTTGAATAAAGATACCCCCTTTTTGGCTCACAAGAGACTACATCTATGTATCTCTCTTTTCTCCTGCACACTTTTTGATATGCCCCAAATACTTTGCTCGGACGATCACAAAAGCACCAAGTTGTTTCGAGACACATCTAGCATGTCTCCTTCTGGGAGCTAATTGTGGTCCCTTGAGATCTCATGCCCGCAGCCTTCCAAGTTGTCATGCATAACACGCCATTGGTCGCAAAAAATATTGGAGGAACCCTGTCCGCGAGAATAACGTGCACAGAACACAAATTAGAATGTTTAGCCTTGGCAATTCATGAAGTATTTACTCATCTGGCCACACTTTAGAAGACGATTCTATCAGGGCCGGATTTCCGAGGAAGTCAAGTCAGCCAAGCGTGCCGGAAAAGGGCAGCTTCAGCTTGAGCTCAACATGTCTCCCGTCTGCGTATCTCCTGATGCCTCTTCTGTTCCCTCATAGCTCGCACACGATTTCTGCACTCTGACTTCGCGTGGGTTTTATGGAGGAGTGGGGGAGGGGGGGGG
>JAPEVC010000432.1:0-13429 GCA_027946555.1 Gnomoniopsis sp. IMI 355080 | reverse complement strand
ACTCGATTATCTAGATTAATATATAAATCAAGGCCGGCTAAACCTAATACTAACTCCTATATACTTCGCTATATATAGTAATTGCCTTATTTAAGGTATTAGTCTTAGGGTATTATATATTTAGGCTAGTTAATATTATTAGGGCTAAGGAATAGCTTTTATTCCTATTCCTCTAATCCTAGCCTTTACCCTCCTTCGGAAGCTATTATAAGGGCTTTACTTTAATCGCTAGCTATATTAGCTATCCTTTATAATAATAACTACTATTATTTAAGTAGTTTATTAAACGAGATACTATCTATTTAAATAGCAGTCCTTTAAATAGCTAGGGGGGTTAGAGGGATTAATAAGTAATCCGGGCTTATAACCTATTAGAATATAAGGTATAAGATAAGGGTTAATATTAGCTAGAATACTATATATTACTGATTATTTAGGGAAGAAATCTAATATCTTCCTAATATAAATCTGGCATTATTCTAATACTAAATCTAGCTCTTTATTATTTCACTAATGCTTAAAGCGCCTTTATGCTTAGTCAGCCAATCGCACGCATATCCCACCGGCTTGTGCCTCCCGGGCCATACTGGCATCCAACAGATGGTAAACAGTCATACAACTAAGTATTCCGCGAGCAGGACTCGTCATAGATGCTGAGGAGCAAAGTATCTCACCTGTGAGATGAAAGCATTTAAGATTTAATACTAAAACATTATTACCATTATAAGGGTCCACGTAGACCTCGTACTTGTTGTACCATGAGAACGAGAGTTGATATACGATGCACGTGAAAGCTGGTTAAAAAAAAACAGACCATTGAAAGCTCCTCTTGCTTGATTCGAGTCCATTCTCATATTTGATTCATCATTTTAGCCCGTTCTCATACTTCATTCATCATTTTTCTCCTCGTCACAATCTTAAACTCCGAGACCTCTGGTCTTGCACTCCTCTACCAAAAGTTTCATACCCTCGTTGCCCGCGGCTGCTCTCTTTTCGAACTCCGGCAAGTTCACTCGCACCCACTCAGCATCATTGCCAGCTTCTGGGCGGAGGAATCCTTGCTCTTCGCCAGCGACTAATGAACCGTGAATGAAAACGGCGTGTAGAGGCGTGCTCGACGGAAGAAGCTCTTCCCATGCGGCCCTAACTCTGCGACACAGCTCATCGTACGCCGATCGAGGTCGCGACTTTCCTGTTCTCACATTCGCATGAACTGTGTTGACCTGGGCCTGTTTTAATCTTGTGAGAATTGATGTAGACTTGGAAGCTGAAATTCTCTCCCGGCGAGAGGGCGTTGTTAAATACAGCGGCGCCCGTCGCCATGACAAGCGACGATTTGGTCTGGGGAGACATACCCTTCTGCCACCGACATAGTACGAAGCGGCTGAAATATTCTCAAATTTTACATTTACGAAGAGAGATGGGGTTGTGAATAGAGTCGTATGGATCTCTGTAATGGTGGCCGCGAACGCATCACGCTGCTGAACCGTGAGAGGGTCTGCGTGGGCGATGACGTAGTAGGGCATTTGGGATCGAGTCCAGGAGATCACTGAAGGTAATGTGCCTATGGAGGAGGATCGGATACGGTCGAGCGAGGAGAGATCCAGTTCAGAACACCTTTGTCCACCTTTGAAGAAGATAATTTTCACGACGAGCCAAACTGATGTTAACCAATTGCTGTAATAGCTCCTTGCATTAAACTTACCGCGGGGACCGCCGGCTCCTGTCATTGTCGGGGTAATTTCAAAATCTAGTCTTGTAGGACTAAGTGACTGTACCTCGGTACCTATTTGTTGCACTGACACCAGTATTACCTAGGTAAAGACGCAACATCAATAACATTCGAAGCTTTTCGTGCGAGTGGGTTGGCGAGACCTGGCTCCTTTGTCCCATCAATACCTAACAGACGACATTACTTAATGCTTTTCCTGTCGAGACAGGGCATGCTACTCTGGCTGTTCTTACTTATCACCAGTTGTTCAGCACAGCGCTTGATGGAAACAAAGATTGCGAAACTCTATCTGCTCGCTACCATACTTTATACGATTTCATTAGAACAGGTACGCCTGGAATACCAATATTGCGGGAGTCATGGGAAATAATGACAAATTCTTCAGTGGAGGAAGAGCTTACATGCTGGGAGTCTTATACGCATGAGTCTTGCGTTGTTTGTGACTGAGCCGTCTTCTTGAATAAGCTGAAAATGTTATACTTATGCATAAGCATGAGAAAGGACGAAATACCACGTTGCAGACGAGTATGTAGACGGAGTTCCGAGCTCAGGGCAACAACAGATGGGAAAGACGCAGGGTAGGTACCAGCCAGCACGTCACACAGAGATTCTTTACTTCTTGCTCGTTTAATTCAGGAATTTCAAGTCTTAAATTTCAAGACTTGTGGGTTGTTCGAACCTCATTCTCTTTGATGGCCTTCAGAAGTTCTAAAAATCGCGTTGAATTTTGGGGTCGTAGGCAATAGCCAGGTTTCTGAGCAACCTACTAAGCACAATATCAATCTTACATCACAGCTGTATCAAAGAATTGCCCCAGTATCGCCGAGCCAGAAGCCACCAGCAAGTGTCTGAATGCAGGGAATCCCTTCATACAAGTCCTCGGACATAGCAGGGCTGGAAGCCACCCTAGGACGAGTTGAGGCCTGAAGCAACTGTGCGACTGTGAAAATAAGAAGTAGGATACATGAAGATTTGGACTTTCTCGCTTCCAAGAGTTGTGCTATCGATGGCTTGGAGGCAGTCACCAGCGATAATGGCGTCAACATATGGACGGTTCGCAGGACCTCCAGCTGTCCTGGTGTGTTGCGCAAGCTCGAGCTGCAGCCGGTGTAGGCGAAGTATAGACACATTTGCTACATCAAGAAGGTGAGAAGAGGAGGCTCTCTTGTAGGACTCATACGTCTGCTCGAGACCAGGAAGAATAGAGGTTATATAAGACAGCGTCCTAGCCGTCTTTCGTGGTCGCGGCTGAAGTCAAGGTCTCCTGTGCCTCAACACCCCATCTTATGAAACCAAAAGACTACACTGTGCCCAATACAAGAATGTATCCATGACTCATTTTTCTCCCCATTTTTTCCTCGGAGCCTTAGCCGCAGTCGATGGCCACTACTCCGACACCGCCACGGGCGGATACCTCTCAAAGGGAATCTGCAATTCCACCTCGAAGTGTTCCACTTACAAAGGCTCGTACATCAGCGGGGGCTGTCCCAACAACCCAGTCAGTGTCAAGTGCTGTATAATTGAGCAGGAGTTCCATCTTGACGACCCCGTGTGGAGGGGCCAGCTTGTGTAGCTGGAGCGCGCTGACATGTCCGAACAACGGACAACATGTCTCTGGTGAGCCTCAGCAGCTAATTAGAAAATCCCTAATACTTACCCAGGTATGTAGCTGACGTTCGAACTGGTGTAAAGGTCATTGCCCCGGCGGATCGAATTATGAGTGCTGTAAGGAGGCGTGAAGTCTTGTAGCTTATGTTGAGACCGTCGTTGTGGTTTTGTTCAGGAATAGAAAGCAATGTCACTCGATGATATCAGATGGCTAACAACGGCAGCTCACTCGGGCAAGAGCAGCGGGTCCAGGCAAGGCAAGAGGAGACGGTGCCACGATCATTTTTTAGGTACTTAGTTAAGGGTATTCTCCGAAGTTACTGTACTGGTCCAGTAAACGATAGGAAAATGAGTAACACATGATCTATCTGATGTCCACTCAAGCTTATTCTTAGGCTTGCCGTATACGTCCATCGCCACTGGCGAGCGCCTAGCCGGCAGCCATCAGAAAGTTCCCCGCCATTGGCTACCTACTTAGGTAGATAGGTAAACAAGGTACGATATGTACCCCAAGGAAACGCTGAAGGTTCGGAGTCGCGTGGGGATAAAGCCCGATCGAGATCGGGAATATGAAGAAGCAATTGGAGAGAAGGCTAGGGAAATGTTCTTGTCTGCCAAAGCTTGAAGCAGAAACTCATTGACTGCGGTTCATCTACTTCCACGACACAGCAAATTGTCAAACCGAGATTACAGACATTCGCTTGAAATTTGGCGTGCGAAGCAACAATGGACGGAATGCCCAAGTCGAAGACGACAAGACCAGACGTGGTAGAGGTCGTGACTGGCAAGGCAGCCAAGAACGGCGTTACCCTGCATCCACAGCCCACGAATGATCCCAATGAGCCACTGGTAAGTATAATAATTTTCCAGCGTTGTTCATCTTCTTTGCCAAGTTGCGCCCAGTGTCTAACATAGTAGTGCAGAATTGGCCCCAATGGGAAAAGTACACGACATACTTAACGATCTGCTGGTTCACTTTCCTGTCCTTAATGAACGTATCCGCCTTCACAGTGGCCGTTGTACCAATAATGAAGCAGTTCCACAAAACTCCGACCGAGGCGAGCTATTTGGGTGAGTTGCCTCCAGCGCTGAAGACTAAAAGAGAACTTAAGATTGATGCAGTGTTCACAGTGACGCTACCAGTCCTGCTTTTGGGCTTTGGTAACCTAATCTGGATGCCTGGGATGCGAATCATTGGCAAGAGGCCAGGATATGTTGCGTCTTTTCTTTTCCTTTGCGTCACCAATATCTGGGGTTATTGCTCCACCAGCTATGGGAGCCTTCTAGCCTCCCGACTAGCAAGCGGATTCTTGACGGCAGCCGGCGATGCGCCCGTGCCCAGCGTGGTGGCCGACCTATTCTTCTTCCACGAGAGAGGCCATGTGATGATGTTCTTTAGCCTGGCCATCTCAGCGGGGGCATTTGTAGGCCCTTTCTTCAACGCGTACATCACGGAGTACCTGGGATGGAAGTGGATATGCGGTGTGATGGCCATTGTCTCTGCTGTCTCATTCATCGCATCGCTGGTGCTCATCAAGGAGACAGCCTACGTCGTGGGGCCAGAGGGTAGGAATTTGAGAAAGCCTGCGTCTGATTATCCTTTGAAGAGAAACTGGACTGCCTCTCTCGGTGTCTCGGTCGGTTACGACAGCCATGCGAGGTTCTTCGAATGGATTGCGCAAACACTTATTCTCTTCGCGTACCCTCCGGTTACCCTTGCTGGCCTGATCTGTGGTGTATTCGTGGGCTGGTAAGTGCTTCATTGCCCCAAATATCAGTGCTTCGCGGACGACAACAGTGCACGCTCACATTATCTCTTGAAGTAACATCGCTATTCAACTGGTGGCGTCGCAGACCTTCACAGCACCGCCCTGGTCCTGGGGGCTCCACAGTATTGGACTGCTGTCTTTATCAGGCTTCGTCGGGGCCCTGCTGTCCTTCTTCTTGGGCGGTCGCTTGATCGATCTTATTGCGACTCATATGATAAAAACGCGAGGAACAAAGCACCCAGAGCCAGAGACGCGACTACCTGCAATGATAATACCGGCCGTTATAGGTCCGATGGGGTTATTGTTGTTTGGGCTGATGATTGCCGCACGCAAAAGCTGGGGCGGTGCTGCAGTAGGATATGGCATGGAAGGCTTCGGAGCGACTGCGGCTGCCAATATCGCTGTTACCTACGCTGTCGATGCTTACCGACCGGTGAGATCTCGCAGACTCTCCGTGCTGATACCAAGATGAGACGACTAACGGCTCGGGCCTGGATAGATTGCAGGCGAGACAATAGTGATCGTCTTCATCCTTCGAAACTTGACGGCCTTCCTGATTTCAACGTATTTCTCGGAGTGGATTCAGCAGCAAGGCGTGGAGCATGCCTTTGGGGAGCTGACTGGGGTAACATATGTCTTGCTGTCGCTTTGTGTAGTGTTGTATATCTGGGGTGGAAGAATCCGGGCTCTGACCTTGCGGTTCGGGCCGATGGCGAAAATCCGCGATACTATGTAGGTGGTATCGAAGGGTTGCATCCTAGGGCAAAGGAGCAAGAAGCAAGAATACTCCGTACCTCTTTCTTAGGTACAGTACATAGTACACAGTATCCCGTACATGTCTTGGGTTTTACGTCCTTGGTTTGCTTGCAGTTTGCCCGGCCAGGCGGCTGCCAGGCTCGCGGTATGCGGCTGCCAAGCGGTGGTGGAGCAACTCGCATTATGGATCGACTCAGGGACTATTCATCGAGAGATTGGGGCGTCGTCAGCAGTTCCAGGCCTTGTCACGAGCGAAGTACATGCTTCCGATACTGTCTTGATCAACATCTCAGTGGATATCCGAAGTTCTGAAGCCAGTTGAGCAAGACTAATGTTTCGAGGTATCGGGGTATGCTGCTAAAGGCGGAAAAGCCGGCACAGCTACTGACCATGAGGTATGCAGGAAATTAGGTACTTAGGTAGATCAAGAATTCAAGGTTAACGGGAACATTTGGAAACACTTGAAGCAACTTACCTGGCAGGTAAGTAGCGCGGCTGACGACGCCCCATCGAAAAATTGTCCGTAGAACATTTAGTAGGAAATGTTTCGCCAGTGTCGGGCCCGAGCGCGGTCAATCAAATTGTCCCCACGGCGCTAGCAGCTGCACGGTACAGCACCGTGCCGCTCCCCCCCCCCTGTAGATGCCCTACATCTCCTGCAGGTTGCATCAGGATTCAGCGCTGAGCACCATAATTCCGATCTTGTTGGAGGCCGGCCCTTCGAATGACCCCCAGCACCACCCCTGGCACGAATCTGGAACTCAACAATGAAGGTTCAGCTTCGAGGAAGCTGAAGTAAACGCAGATAATCTTTCACCCAATCCATTCTTCCTTCTCTTTCTTCTTTCTGTGCTTGAACAAAAACTAATACGAATCGAAACACTTCTCGTCTCCAAAACACAGGCACAGAACTTCAGACTGAAGTTCCATCTGGCAGACACTAGGACAGCACTGTTGGTGATCACCTCACCCGTCGGCATCCGTTGGCAACTTTCGGCGCATAGCAGAGCCCATTTGTAAGACCTGGGTAGCTCAAGCGTCTACCACGCCTACCACGCCTGAAAGCCTTCCGACACCCGTTTTCCTCCCAAACTGCGATCGATTGTATGTGCCATCGCCCTGCACCACCCGGTAGAGATCACGCAAGGCTCCCGCGCCAACTACCTTGACACTCTGCCGTCCACTGTGTCGCGTCGATTCGCAACTGTCAAACGGCGAGCTGGTTCAATTGGCGCCCACGCGCATAACCCATCCTACCTAAACCTCCGCCCATCATGCCTTCCGCTCGGCGGCTGCGGCTTCTCCTAATTGTGCTGTTGGCTGTCGTGGTCATGACTCTCGTATATACAGCGCAACTCCGAGCGCAAGAGGACGTCGACGGCAGGACTATTGGCGACTTCATACATCGGACCAAGCAGGGGTTAGACAACGCGCACAGCGGCGGTGGGGGTCAGACAGTGCTTGATTCCAAGAAGGAGACCGCTCCCAAGGACGCCACTCCCGAGGACGAGGAGAAGCGCCTGTCGCGGGAGATGCGCGAGCGTCTGAAGGCTGCCGAGATCAAGGCCAAAGACTCAGCTAATGCCAAGGTGCTGAGGCCTGAGAAACCCGAGCAGGTCATCGGCGTCGGAAGTTCTGCTGGTGGACAGGGCGCCAACGAGAACGGCGTCAGCAAGGAAACGGACGAAGAACACAGAGTCGAGAGCACCATCAACGAGATTCTTAAGAAATCGCCCGGTATGACTCCTTCACCTGTCATGATTCCGCGATTTACATACTGATCATGTCTACAGTCATCATTTTCTCAAAGACCTACTGCCAGTACTCGAAACGAGCGAAGGGCGTCCTCCTCGAGAAGTACAAAATCACTCCCGAACCATACGTCGTCGAGCTGGACGTTCACCCGATGGGCAAGCAAATACAAAATAGACTTCATGAGATGACCGGACGGGGCACAGTCCCTAACATCATGATCAATGGCAAGACTATCGGCGGCTCGGACGAGATTCTTGCAATGGATAAAAGCAATCAGCTGGTCGACAAGATTCAGTCTCTCGGTTCCGTGGGCGAAAAGAGCATACAGATCAAGAACTCGTTTATCGAGAAGCTGAATTAGTCAGTGGTCACCAGCGGATCAAGGATATCGGACTGATGGCGTGGCGGAGTTCGCCAAATTATTGGACACCTCAGAAAGGATAGCACCCTTATGCTAGGAAGCCACTCCAGTCTACTTGGACTTGACAGCATCTTGATCAGGTCCTGCCGGCTGTGTCAATCACGAGCCATGTGTCATTGGTGTTGAGCCGGTTGAGGCTCCTATCCTCCGGGGCTCCTGGCAAAGTTTGGATGCAACCAAATATGCAGGCTTGATGAGGTGCAAGCATCTGCACTAGACTGGCCTGGTACCATCGACGTCTCCGATCAATGCCTAAAATGAGGATTATCAGGGTCACTGTAGCCGCCGCTACTAGGTGCACGTCAATCGTGTCTATAAGCACGCAAACCAAGTCATCAACAGATCTGCCGTGGAGAAGCCTCAGTGGTGAGGTGACGTTACAATCATGACTTCAAATCAAAACCTCACTTGGCGGTTTGACGCAAGTCACCGTTTGTTGATGGCTGACTCAATGCTTCCGATCCTCAATCAGCCATTACTGTACAATCTCCAAATCACTCACAAATACTTAATCACAACAATTATGCTGAAGTTTCCAGCTAGTAAGAGACCGGGAGGTCTCTTGTCAAATTATATGGAGTGTTTGCGATTCACTGAGGGTGCTCAAACAGGCTTGCCATTCGGGTTCTCTTTGCTCATCAAGGTACCTTGGGTACTTACATACCGTGCTGGTCGAAGGAGCCACTTAGGCCATCAAGGTGCAACACCTACATCACCGGAAAGTCCAACTCACAACACTCGGACAATCATCATCCATGGGCATATAATACATAACAGTGCGTCTTACGCTCTTTGAAACTACATCCACTTAGTACCATCTTTAGCTCTATTCACCCACCACCGTGTTCTTTGTGGTCTTCTTGGGTACAGTGTATTCATCATCTGCGTACTTCGTCATCTCTACTCTGTATCGCTCCGGTCTTTGCCCACTATGGCCTTTAACAAATACCGAGTCAACAAGGAGATCATCCTGCAAATTGCTGAGCACTGTGATCTGGGAACACTCTCCGCAATGATGCGAACTTGCAAGGTGAGACTCGGTACGCTCATTATGTGGGACGACCACCAGTACTAATCAGGAATTTTGTAGGACATCCACAGACTTGTCACCAACTTTGAGCATTCGATCTCCAAAGCCAAGGTCGCAGCCTCCTACCAACCTCCTCTGGACCTTGTCCTCAGCTCGGAGGATGAGCAGCGCTGCACCATTCTAGAACGGAACACCTTCGCCACTGTCAAGGAACTTGAGCGGCGCAAATGCCGGATAGACTCTCTTCTGAACCGCTGCGGGTTCCTACTCACTAGCGAGCCCAAGGTTCTCGGTATGACAACTGAATGCCTAGACAGGTTCAAGGCTGGCCTCGGCGATGCCATCTACCTCGCCGACGCACTCGCCGACCTCGCCACCCAATATCCCATGCGCACGTACACCAAACAGGACCCAATCCCGGCGGGCTCAGCCATTGATCTGCTCACCACCGATGCACACATCACCGCTTTTGACAGCCTGACAGAGCACCGCCGCATACAAACGGCCCTCCGCCGCTCACAAGTTGCGCATATACGCTCCCAACCCTCGCGCAACCTGGCGTGGCTAGTGACACTGGCAGCGGGCGGCAGCAAAGGCTTCGCACGGTACTCGACGCGGCTGCTCGAGAGCGATCCGGCGATAGCCTATGCACGCATTATGGCATTTAAGGAGGTGCTGTTGCGGCACGGCGCTTCAATGGTGCTCTGGGGCTTTGTGAGAGAATCCAAGTCACTAGGCACCTTTGTGCAGCAGGCGATCGGGCAGTGCGCGGAGGAGGTGATGTTCTTTGAACAGAATGCTCATCCGTTGGCGGATAAAGAGGACGAGGCAGAGGACGAAGAGATGCCAGGTGGGCTGCATATGTCCATTATGGAGGAGTTGAATCACAGGATGGTGGAGGAGAAGAGATCAAAGGCTGCGGAAAAGGGCGAGTCGTTTGACGGGGAGGTACACACCATGGAGGTATGGCAGGCGATAGACACGTTGGTGGGTAAGGAGATAGGATGTGAGACCTGGAGAGGTTATGCTGCTGTCCGGTATCCTGCTTGAAGGTCTGGATCATGGCAGTGGATATGGACAGCGATGCATTGTATGGTGTTTTCAGGTGCTGGCACAGGTTGGAGTCAAGGGGTAAGGATAACGTGAGCTCACTTTTTTTTTATGGCGATGGTATTTCACTCGATGGTCTTCTGGGTCTGGACTGGCGGTTTTGCGCACGGCGAGAGCATAGTGCGACTGGGCATAGGTCGGAGTCGATTGTAAGGATATTGTGGGCTGACCTGGTGGCCGTGGTCTTCTGAGGGCCGAACTGGCATGAAGCATGGCGTCTTGGAACAAGTCAGTAAACCCCCGCGTTGAGTTGACAGCTGGACTTATACAGGCGGCACTTTTGGCAAGAAATATATCATATTTCACACAGTCTCTGATTATTACACTGCATGATGTAGTGCTGGTTTCGATTGTGCGTAGGGGTGCAGGTGTCAATCCAAATCGGGATGTATGCCCGCTGTCTCTCCTGGTACCTGGAGGGAGCCTGTTCATGCGATCCTGTAATTTTACAGTCTATTCCGTCTGTTAACCTGGGCTTCCCATAACCTCGGAATCTCTCCTGCTACGCATGCCCACCTTAGGTGGAGGGGTGAGGTGTATTCTAGAATCGGCAGCTTCCCGGTTTCACAGGGGTGTGGCGTCTCCAAACCTTGTGTCCATCCCCCAGATATTCCGGTAGGTTCCACCGAATCAATACTCCTCGGCGACGGACCAGGACAATGATTACACCATCAAGACCACAATAAAGCAAGATATATTACATAGGACATAAAGAAAATGACTCTCATGAACGGCACATACAAATTTGCAACAGGGGCGTTTTGACAGCACGATGATGGTGTCCGAGGTATGATGTAGAGCCCCTATATCGTACGGGCGTGCCTTGCACTGTACTGTATGTACGGAACTTTCCTTATGAAGTGCCTAGTCAAAAGTAGTCAAAACCCTTCTTCATATAGACTGGAAACAAGGTGTTGTTGGGCGTTGCCTTGAATACATAGACCCCTCCCGATGTCTCAGACACCAGTAATCCACAAGCGAATATACGCAGTAGGCGAAGCTCGCCCGGCTCCTAGTATTGTGGAGGGGCCCGAGTCCGACAGAACCTACAACTTACTTGTATGTAAAAAGCAGCAGCAGTCCAAACATCAGTTTTCGTCCTCTCTCTCTCTCTCTCTCTCCCCGCCGCCTTCGCTGACGACGCCCTGCATGCATGCAGGCGAACAACACAGCTGTTTGTTGCTTCGAAACAAGAGAAATAATTATTCCATGGCGGAAAATTCCCCTTCAGTGGTAGCAAATTCAGGGGCGCGCCGGCCGGTGCAGCCTGGGATCAGCGTTTCAAACAATCTGAGAGGGGGGGGGGTGGCCGTTTGGCCGTCGATCCCTCCGTATCGGCTCCGAGGTCGCAGTACGGAATACACCGTGCTGTACTATGTCTGTCTGTATGGGCTATAGTACCATGTCAAAAGCATGGCCGTCCGAGCGAATTGACAGACAAGCCTTGCTCTGCACACCCCACCTCCAACCATGCAAGTTGGAAAATACCTAGGCGCCCACCAGGGCCTGGCCTACATAGTTACTCCATCTGAAATAGATGAAGGGAGTTGCCATACCCATAGGCTCCATGTTTGGTTTTGTTTACAGCCCGTATCCGAGAGGAGCCCGCCGGGGCGGATATTATTGACATGTTCGACTTAGATCGGTAATGATGGATCACTTTGCTCCACTCACCTTGCAAGATCCCCCGGCGTGGTTTCTTATAAAACATCTCGAGGTCTTGGTAGAGCTGAGGAGCTTGTAAGGAGAGAACTGGTTTGTTACTTGCCTCCTTCTTTCGCTGCTTGCTGTATTGTATCTTTTGGCTGGCCCGTCCTTCGTTTTTTATTTTCGTACTTCTACCTCTAGCATCACTGTTGTAAATACATACTTTGCAGTATATCCGAACTCCTCATTCCTTCGTTCGGCTAGCCACTATGCTCACAAACACGATCCTTCCCGTTCTCTCGGGGGCGGCCCTCGCCTCCGCGTCGCTCACCTACAAGGGTGTTGACTGGTCGTCCGTCTCGGTCGAGGAGGACTCTGGCGTTTCGTACAGCTCTGCCTCAGGCTCGTCCGACGCCCTCGAGACCATCCTGGCGGACGCGGGCATCACCACCGTCCGCCAACGCATCTGGGTCAACCCGTCCGATGGCAGCTACGACCTCGACTACAACCTGGCGCTTGCCAAGCGCGCAAAGGCCGCGGGACTGGGCCTGTACCTGGACTTGCACCTGAGTGATACTTGGGCCGATGCTGGTAACCAGGCGATCCCGAGCGGATGGCCTGAGGACGTTTCTGAGCTCACCGGTATGTGATATATCCCTTCGAGAGCCCCAGGATAGAGGAGCGGTAAGGGGTGTTGAGAGAACGGTAGACTGACCTTCCATAGACACACTCTACAACTATACCATGTCGGTATCCAACTCCTTTGCTTCAGCCGGCATCACCCCCGACATCATCGCCATCTGCAACGAGTGCTCGGACGGCCTTCTCTTCCCGACGGGCAACTACGACGACAATGGTTTCGACAACATCGCCGCACTGCTGCACTCGGCCGCGTGGGGCATCAAGGACAGTGACCTGGACACGCAGCCCAAGATCATGATCCACCTCCCCAATGGTTGGGACTGGTCGCTGCAGCAGTGGTTCTACGAGGGCCTGCTGGCCGTCGGAACGTTCCTCGACACCGACTTTGACGCTATGGGTGTCTCGTACTACCCCTTCTACTCGGCCGACGCCACACTGTCCGCGCTCAAGACCAGCTTGGAAAACATGGCCAACGAGTGGGGCAAGGACATCATCGTCGCTGAGACCAACTGGCCGACCTCTTGCCCCGACCCTGAGTACAGCTTCCCCAGTGACGCCAGCAGCATTCCATTCTCCGCCGCTGGCCAGACCACATGGTTGCAGGATGTCGCGGAGATTGTTGAGGGTGTTAGCAACGGTGTTGGTCTGTTCTACTGGGAGCCTGCGTGGATCGACAATGCTGCGCTGGGTTCTTCCTGTGCTGACAACACTATGTTCTCGTCTTCCGGCGAGGCCCTGTCTAGCTTGGCCAGCATTGGCTCGCTGTAAAAAGGGATGGAGTGGGAGAGTTGACTATTAGAATTGTATTGTACATACTTCTGAAGCTCAAGTGCTGTCTATATTGTCGGTAATTTAGAGCAGTCCGTTGTAAATATATTGGAAAGAAATCCAGAGCCTTGGGTGATCCCACCAGACTTAGCCATGATGACGATGGTAAATAACGGGGTGGCGGTTGGCGG
>JAPEVC010000431.1:0-13493 GCA_027946555.1 Gnomoniopsis sp. IMI 355080 | reverse complement strand
GAGGAGGTTTCCTTTTCAGAACCCATGCAGAAACCGGTTTGCAAGGCAGTATGACTTCTTGGGTATTTAGCTATGTACCTGCCTTTGTACCTAGGTACCTACAACGTGACGGGCATATATGGGGAACAGACACCTCGAAGAAACCGAATTTTAGAACATATGTCTCTGTGCGCTTTGTATGCCGTATGAAAGAACAATTTAATGTTGGATCTGAACAGGAATGGAAGCTCTTTACCAACAGAATCTAGGCTCTGTATCAGATCGAGAATGCCGGCCCGGCCTAATGCACCCGACGGTGACCCAGGGAGAAATCACCGAGAAACATGTACTATGTAATATACACCTAGGTGGTAGGTATCTTGGTAGACACACTCACTGACCTGTTGGAGCTAACGAGAGTTACGCCAAAGTGAAACACAGCCCGCAGCTGCGTGCTGCAATGTGAGATATTAGAATGGTTCGAATGGTGTTTGCATTTTCATCACGCAGCCGCGTGCACTATCATGCACCGGTCTCATTCGCGGGTATACAAATTGTACATGGTGTTACGTGAGCATGACAGCCTGCTGCAGTGTTGGACCCTATAGTGTAAAACGTAGACGTGGAAAAGGTTCAACATGACCTGTGGGCATGTAAAAATATTCGACTTAACTCATAGAACTTCATCGTCATCAAACCTATCACGAAAATAACCCGCTCCGGTAGAGTTCGCCACCTAATATTGTATCAGCACATTCATCTTGGGACCTGGATGAGGACCAAAGTCAACTTCATGGGAACAGTCGATATAGATGTTGACAACAATGCCTGCTGGCCGGGTCGACAATTGTTGATCGAGCTTGAAAACACCACCACCGAGACATATCCTTCCAGTCTTGATATCGATAATCAGGATCACATTAATGGACCACAATGGCCCGAGTGTTTCACCTTCTTTGGCACGCAGTTCTACTTCGATGACTATCTCGCTGAGCCGACAGACTTCGATGTGAAACCGCTGTTCAGGTACGAAGAAGACTTGAGAGGAGGAGTGAAGCACAACGAAGCACTCTATACTGGAATACGGGAGATTCCTCAAGCGCAAGAGATTGTAGATGGCACCGGAAAACGTACCTCGACAATAGCATTTGCAGACGACCAGGTCGGCATCAATGGCACAAGAAGAAAATCCATGAAGACGGAGGCTGGAAATTCGGAGAAGCAACGCCAATTTGCTTGTCCTTTTCAGAAACGTGATCCTGTCAAACATCAAGACTGCTTAAAGTTGACATTGACACGAATCAAAGATGTCAAACAACATTTGAGAAGACGCCACATGCAACACAAATACTACTGTCCCCGCTGTTACGACACGTTTGACAACACCAGGGAAAGGGACGAACACACTAGAAGCAGTACTTGCACCACTCTTGAGAAAGTCCCTGCATTCGAAGGCATATCGGATGATCAAATCACAGAATTGAGCAAGTGCGCGGACCGAAATTTGAAGGTAGATTTGCAATGGTTCAATATATGGAAAATCATCTTCCCCGATGACCCGCCACCGCCCTCGCCCTTCCTTGGGACGTATCTCAACGAGATGGCGCCGATGCTCCGAGATTTGTGGAAAATCGAAGGCATCGGTATTTTAGAGAGCGTGCTGCGTCAGAAGGCGGCGGAGGTTAACAAGGTTCTGGTCCACGAGGTTATTGAAGCCGTATTCAATCGCTTGGAGGAGGGCGCTGGTGATTCTCAGCTCCTGACGAACAAAGCGCTCAAAGTGCAACAGTCCAATGTGACACGCCGTGAAACTCGGCAGTAAGGAGCTGAAAATGTTCTTGGCGTGTTTGGATCAACTGTATAGACCGCCAGGCACGGCGCGAGGTTGTTGATCCTGCCCGTCAAAAACGATCATCCAGTCTACCATTTTCGGAATGAGAACTTCACGAGTAGGGAAACACAACACTATACAGCATACCTCGAAGACTCAATCGTTTCTTTCCAATCACGACGGTCTACTTTTTGAAGAGCGTGACCAGGGTCTACAAGGACCAAAGCGCACACACAGGGCACCTTCGTGGCGTTGAAGAACATGTGATGAAGTTTCGGTTTCTCTGATACTGAAAGGCTATGAATCAGTCTTGATGGAATTCGTCCAAAATGAAATTGAAAAAAACCGATGCATAACTCGCTTTCACCGACTTCTCCTTTCAACATAGAAATTCTACTCTCTTTTCTTCTTTTTTTCTTGCATGCTGGGGGACAGGTGTTATTAGCGTCGATTTTTATGTAGTGAATATGTTCAATTGACTTCCTATTTTCTTCTACACAGGAGCGTTCTACCAGACCGTCGAAAACGAGTACCAAATATAATGGGAGTAGAATATGCAGCACTTGAAAATGATTTGCGAACACAACACGTGTCTAAACTTGAGGTATATTTATTCACTACTATCCAGACGCTTGTCCGGATACAATGGGTAATGATACCACCTGCGAGGAACCCACAGCTTCACCAAACTCTTGCAACGTGGCGTGAGACATTCAGAACTTGTTGGAAGCTATACGGCTCAGGGCGACTGGGTGATCATTGCGAACGTGTTGAGTTCTAAACCATTCAGGTTCGCTTGAGTGGGTATCCTGACGAGTATCCGGGCTCACATGCGATTGAACAACGTATGCCGGATCGTGAGCGAGACTGGCAGCCATCGAGGAGCATAGGGGCAATTACAAAGACAACCCGGATCTCGAGCCATGTCAAGGCCACGCTTCAGCACGTCAGGCGTCCACGCGGGTCGAATGGAATACTAACAATGTACTGATTTGGGGATGTAGCTGTTCAAGAACTTCGATACGTTTTTTCTGTAAAGTATGCTTTGGCATTTGAGCCAGTTGAATCACTGGGTAGTTCCAGGACGTTCCATTCCTATTAGTCGAAGCCCCAATCTGTAATCCACTTGAGTAACCACTCATCCTTCACCGGGCTGAGACCAAGAACAGATTTACTGGAGGCCCTCAATTTCTCCGTAGAAAAGACAACTCCTTTGGTATTTGTGACACCTTGCCTGTCGCCAACATTGCTGAAAAAATCCAGAATCTTCACTGCTGGCCTAGATGCTACCGCCGCCGTGTCACCAAGGTCTGTAGTCTCTAGGTCCGAGACCCAATCTCCCATGCTCAATTCTTTTAAAGGCTCAGCCCCTTCTCCCAAAGCAGACTTGACAACTGGCAAAATCTCAGCCCAAGGCCTTCGGGTCGGATTCACGAGATGGAAGATCTGCAATGACCCATACTGAGAATCGCCACCACTGTTCGCGATCGACTGCCCAGGTACTGAGCTCAGCTCCCATATAATGCTGGCGAGCACGTCGGCCGGAACCCAGTCAATGTCACCCAAAGCCTCCCCCCCTGGAATTTTACTGGTCGCTCTGGCAGTCTTGAGCATGAGCGGGAACCATTCCGTCTCATTCCACTTCGCTCCATTGGCAGAACCAACGGGTCCCGCGATCTGCCCGACTCTCAGAATGGAGGCGTGTATTCCGCTCTTCTTGGCAGCGGCAGCGAGTACATGCTCAGCCACGGCTTTGGACTCTGCATACCCGGTTGGTAAGGCGGCTGCAAGCGTCGGTGGCAATGACTCGGGAATTACACTCGGTTTCGGGTCGACCGTGTGCCAGTCACCAACCGATGAGATGGATGACACGAACACTATGTGCGGATGCAAAGGGCTGCTAGCACTGAAGTCGACGAGGTTCCGCACACCGCGAATATGCACCTCCTCAAATGTGTCGAGGGAGTGGAGGAAGTCGACTTTCCAGGCGTTGTGGATGAGTACGTTGGTCGTGGCACGCAGCTCAGACAGGACCTCGCCGGGAAGCCCGAAATCTTTGGCTCGGTAATCCGCTTGGTGGAAGGAAACGCGCGATGGCTCCAAATTTGGAGGTGATGGCCATGTTGAGAGAGCCTTCTCGATGCGGTCCTTGGCATCGGCGGAGCGATCGAGGCAGCTGATTCGGGCCACGTTTGGTTCGGAGAGGAGCTTGACAAGGAGCTGCGTGCCCAGTGAACCGGTAGAGCCTGTCAGGATGACATGAGATTTGCCCACAGCATCAGGACTCTGTCCCGAACCAGCGAAAGAAGGCAAATCACGGATATATCGTTCGAGAACCTTTTCCATTTTCTGCAGGCGACTTTGGGATGCAGAAAGGCTATCATCAGCCTCACGAGCAGTTCCATTCATGTGTGCCCCAGATTGAGTCGAAAGGATGGAATGTGCAAGGTCAGAGATGGTTGGATGCTCGTAAATGTGTTTCATAGTGACCCATGAGATATCCGCATTACAATCAGCTGATCGAATACCAGCCTTGAGCAGCTTCATGATTTCCATGGTTTGCAAAGAGTCCAAACCCTGGGCAAAGAGATCATCGTTCGGCTGTGGATCATGGCCTGCGAAAACAGAGGCAACAGCTTCACTCACGAATTTGGCAGCGGCTTGTCGATCAATAGGCGAGCTCAGTACAATATGCTCAAGGTTCCTTGAGATATCGCGAGAATACAGCTCAGCGATCTCTTCTTTGTACTGATCACCAGTTGTCTTCCTGACCACGGTACCCTTTGCGGACCTGACAAAAGGTCTTGAGGGCGAGCTGAGAAGGATCATATCTCGGGTTACACGTGCTTGACCTGGGGCCTGAGCATTCGCCTTCTCAATGGTGGGCCAGACAGCATCCACAAGAGTTTCCAGAGTCTGATTTGGTTCTTTGGGCTCCAAGATGAGACATGGCTGAGGGTGTCCTTGCCCAAAGATTAAGGCACCACTGACCAGTGGGTGGGCTGATATTTGAACCTCGCTGGGAACGGGATTGAATTTCTCGCCATTGGAAAGTACCACAATGTCGTCAATTCGTCCATGAAACGTCCACAAGCCTGGCTTGGTGGGGTGGGGCTTGAAAAGGTCCTTTGTGTGCCAGACCTCGACATCTGGGAAGTTGGCAGAGATACTGCGGACCTTCTCGAGAGCAGGGTTCCGTACCATGGTCATCTCATAAATGCCGTCAACATAGGGCTCCATGACAGCTTCTTGTGCCGGATTCCATTCGAGACTGGCCCAGTCCTCGCGTCTAGGTACCAAGGCCTGGATGGCGCCGGTCTCGGTCTGTCCGTAGAATTGACAAACATCTGTGACAGCACTGAGTGCCTCGCCTGCACTTTGAGAGAGAGGTCCACCGGCGTAGAGAAGGAACTTCAGGTTCTTGCATTTATCGATGCCGTCTGTCTCTTGCACCAGCTGCTCTGCCACGATGGGAGGGCAAAAGATGGATTTCAGCTTGAATTGGTCCATGATCTCGCTGACTAAATGACCTGTTGGCGGGCGAGTTGGAGGACTCATGACCAGCTTTGCATTCTGGTAGTATATTGGCAATAAAACCATGGACGAGAAGCCGGCGAGATGGAAGGCAGGGAATGGAGAGAAGAACGTCTCCTGCTGTGGGAAGTCCCACAATGACCAATTCTGGTTCACTCGACCAGGTACTGTAGGCAGGTTTCGATCGTTGTCGCCAACGGCAAACGTTGCGTGGTTCATCACGATAGGCTTTGGAGGTCCAGTGGACCCAGAGGAATGTAGCACAAGAATAGGATCCCACTTGACGGCATCGTACTCTTTATCGTAGGCATAGTGCTGTGCGCCTTGTTTGATCATGTCGCTGAGGGGCTTGATCTTGTGCAGTCGCAGATCCGGCCGGTGCTCTAGCAAAGGGCTGACTACAGCATCGACCTCAGACGCATAAAGGAAATGACAACACTGAGTCTGTTCGAGAAGAGATGCATTCATCCATGCAGAGTTTCTTGGTGAAGGAAGCAAGACCTGGGATCGAATTCAGCATGATTCTCCCAGTGTTTAGAATGAACATTGATTAGGTACCTTGTATCCGCATTTGACGGCAGCCAGGAAGACGGCAACATAACGAAGATCACCCAGTCCCATGTAAGCGATCGTTTCGAAGGAGGAACTTGGACCTAGATTCTGGTGGATCCATGCTGCCATGTGATTTGCCGCAGTAGCAATATCAGAGAAGGTGACGGCTTTGAAACCGTCGCCGACATTGTTGCTAGTGGGGACATAGGCGTATGGAAGATTAGGCTGGCTTTTTGCAGTCTCGTCGACGACTACTGGTAGAAGCCGAGAGCCAAAGGTGGCGGCCATGGTGAAAGCGAAGGAACAGGACTCGAAGGATCAGGGCCCGAGTTGCGATTCAAAGCTTGCTTTGACGAGGACGGTCTGATGGTGGATATAGCAGCTCTGGAGTTGCCTAGTGAGCAGTGAGTATATAAGATGACTTCGATCCACTCGATTCAGGTCCAGAGCTAGACGCAGGCATGTGAAATATTCAATTCTGCATGCCTGCATCAGGCAGGTATCTTGCTAGTCTGTCCGTAATGGAGGCCAACGCTTTCAACGGCACAGAAGTCTGTAATACCTGATATATCGACAGGCAATGCGAGGATGTCCATGGCATGAGCATGACAGGTACAGTACCCGCCCTAGGAGGAAACAAGCATCTCCTCGAACCTTTCAAGCCTATTTGGTCGGGTACTGGATGCTGCCAGATCCACCGCAACCAGCTGGTCTCACATACCATCTAGACAATGTACCCAAAAGAGCCTAGATTGGCAGAGTATGACACAGACCAGCCAGAGTGCGGCGGAAGTCCATTTGTGAATCCTGACGCCAAGGTTTATCTTGCGTGGGGTCCAGTAGAATAGGCGCTTGGGTCCACCAACACGCATACTAGGCCTCGGGGGCCTTGCGAACTGCTTTCCGCGAGGGGTTTGGAGTCAACACGTCTCTGGTAGATACTTTCATCCCTCTTGAGACTTCCTGCAAATAACAGGAGGCAAGAAAATGGATGGCGAAGGAGCCATCCAATTGGAGTGACATTTTACCTACAGTCTTGACCACCGACTGGCCTGACAAGGGCTCTGGACAGGGCTCTTCAGTTTCTAAACCCCATTCACTCTAGTAGGAGAGTCAACAGCCAGGCGATGCCTGGTTGGCGCGCAAGCGCGAAGGAACAGCTACCTAATGCTACCTCCCTCGGGAGCTACTGCTAGATATGGGATTGCGACTTGGAAGGATTGACATTGTTGCATTTGCTGGCGCTGCGCTGATGTGGATGGATCATGATACCTGGGCCAGGTACACTGACAGTTGCAAGATAGACAGACGTATAGTACCGAAATCCGAGACAGACAGTAGGAGGTATGCATACAAGGATCCAGGTCTTGAAAGGCTATCTATTTCTCTACTCTTCTCTTATTAGGAACTAACATACACCCTGAGCAATCTCATCCAGCCAATAATGGCAACACATAGAGACTTACGAGCCATATATTCCAGATACGAAACGTCACCTTGTCGTGCCGAACCTCCGTCCTGTTCAAGACCCGCCACGCCACCAATCCTCCCAAGGTTGTGCAACCTATCATCAGGTGGCAGTCCCACACGCCCCAGAAGAAGGACGCGCCCAACGTCCAGATCGGCACTAATATTGCAATCGTCCAGCGGCACAGACGGTCCCCCAGGACTAACGGCCCGGTCCGGCGACCCCTAGCCTTGTCGCCATCAAGGTCCTCCAAATCCTGGATCTGCACCGTGGTCAAGATGATGGAACCCAGCATGGCGAACCACTGCAGACCCTTGGCTGTGAAATTAGACCCGCTCGTGGCCACAGAAGTCGCCCCCACTGTACGTATGCAACATTTTTGGTCAGTGACAACTACGTCTCATTCCAACCAACCCCCTCCCTGTGGGTTTGCAGAAGAATACGCCAACTTCGGCTGTAAAGAAAAAGGTCCCAGTTGAGGTACTTACTTGCAAAAGTCACATAGCCCATGGCGTTGACACCGTTCTTCCCAATGCATGACCGGTCTGCAAGTCCGAATCCATTGTAAAGCCAGCCGAGAATGATCCCAGCGACCCACTGATAGACCCCTCCAACATTGAAGCTGTAGAGTAGAGCCAAACAATGAAATACGAGCTGTAGTCTGAGGGCCTTTTTGGCATCGGTTCTTCCGGACGGAAGTGGTCGCCACGGTCTGTTGATCTTGTCCTCTTGTATACTTTCTTCCCGTCGCTGGTTGTCGATGTTGAAGGGGCAGAGAATGATCCATACCCACAAAGCGACCAGGGGCATCCGTCGAAAGGCTTGGTCGACAGTCTGATGCTCCTGTGTCAAATTTGCTTGAGAAAGCCCTCCGAGGATCCCAAATATAGTCTGTGGGATGACGATAGTCTTGAGATCACTCCGAGTGAACAGCCAGATGGTGTATATTTCGTCAATGAACTGGGAAAACAGCTCCCAAATCCTGGGCCCGCATTCCTGTGTAATTTTTGCGGTCTTCGAAAACAGATCAATGACAGGTTGTAACACTGGGGCATCGCCGCGAGCATGGGAACTAACCGGGCCCTTCAGTTGCTCGCTCATTTTCAGCAAGCAGCGATATAAGGCATATTTGTGCTCATCCATAATGGAAAGAGATACTCCGGGCGCATTGGTATCAACGAGAAAATGATTTTTGCCACGCTTGCGACCTGGTTCGGCGGTGCGTGTCACGGGGTATTTTAATATATAGACTATTTCTACTGAGCTATGTAGTTCATGACAGCTCACAGGAAGTGAAGTCTATCCACAGTGAAAAGACTTCGGAGTACGTGTATGCATTTCCTTAGGGCTGCAGCGGTGCCAGGGTCAAGGAAAGCCTGGGAAATGTTACGAAGAGGTAGGGCGAACGGCGAATCGCACTTGAGATAGGAGCGGATGCCGCGTGTTTTTCGAATGAATTCTGTACCTCATTGTCCGTAGTGTCTTCTTCCTGGAGACATGGACCAATCTATAGAGAGGGTTGCTGGATGTCTGGGGACGAGAGGCACGTACTAACAATACCTATGTCACCTTTGGTACATATGGAGACACTCTACCCAACTAGGTAGGTAATTACACAACAGCCTCAGTCTTGTCCGCCTTTGGCGTTGATATGGTCTTGCAAAATAGAAGAGCATTTTCTTCTACTCGTTCGCAGAACATGGTGAGAGTTCATTTAATTTGGACTTTAATATAGACTCCAGACCGGAGCCGCCGCCGTAGAGAATTCCCAGTGACACTGACAGATTACATATCTGGTAGGCAATCACGATGAAGGCGGAAAAAGAAAAATGACTTGAAGGGATACCTAGATAGATCTCCGCGGAGGTGAGCTACTGCGAGTTAGCCCGAGCCAGGCATCAAATTTTTCTGTGCGATAAGCCCTGTCAAATGTGAAGGCTAACCTCAACGTCGGCGACCGAAGGATTCAAATGCTTGCTGATGAGCGCTGCAAGACATGGTCAACGGCGATAAAGATGAATAAGGAAACGTCACATATGTGGGGGGAGGGGCAGCGAGTTGACGATCTTCCGTGTGCAAAGAAGGCAAAGGAGTTCGCCAAGCAGGCATAGATATGTACTGTACTTATATAGTAGCTGTCTAGAGCAGGCTGGACTCGTTCCTGGAGTGGGTACCTAAGTACATAAATTAACTGAGACGACTGACGACAAGAAGTGGCCTCTTGCCACAGACAGTCAGTAAAGGGACTATACAATATTGATAATAGATACACACGAATCCCGTTGAACTTTGATTGAGTATACTTCGAAAGATGTGCAGGTGTTATCACTTCCTCAACAACCCGGAGTCTTTACCTACTTAGGTACCCAGGTAGCACCAATGGCAAATACCTCTGTCCTCGCAGGGTTACACAAAATTTACCGAGGCTCATAGCACTTTTTCCCCATATACTTGCTTGGGGGCTAGATTGTCATTTTCTGGGGTCTGCATATCAAATTGCAAGCGAGCCTAGGCGGCCCACTAAAAGTATGAACCCCCTTCCCCCACGCGGAATCCTGGCACTGGGGACGCGGGCTAATTGAGGTTCAGAAGCTGGGGAGCTCAAAAATTGGTGAAGAGTCATCATCATTCAGCTCTAAAGATCCTCTGCGAGTAGCATGAATACAGGCAATCTTGTTTAAAAACCCAGGGCTCTATCATACCCCCCGGGGGTCTACTCCGGACTGTGTATTAGATGCCTTATCTTTATTCTTCAATTGTGGCATTTCACTGAACCGGTTGACATTGTAGAGTACTGTTGCCTTTAGATTTCCCAGCTGGAGCAATTAGTAGTGTTACATCCTCGTACTCGCGGTGTATTGTCCAGAATCATCTTATGGCGACATTTTGTATGCTTGGGAGCGGAGTCCGAATCCTTCGGTTCATTACTTGACTTTTGCATGCCTGTCAAATCCAGGTGGTCATATGCATTGCTGGTCCACATGTTTTACTCAGCACCAATAGAGGTGAAGTGACCGCTTCTGCCTAATAACCTTGAAGCTGGCGCGCATGCTGCGTGAGATACTAGACAGTACACCTATGCAATTGTTGATGAAATTCACTCATCGTCAGCAGATTTCATGACGAGTTGAGGAGTATTTCCATTGCAATATGAACCTTGCCTGATGGCTGTTGCGGGAAAGAGGCTTCCGGGCCAGTTTGTGGAATGAGACTCTTCTTCTTAGTATGCTTTGTTCTTCTGTTTTTTATGGAGCTCGCTCATGCGGTATTGGGTACCTACCTAGGTACCTACGCGGGTGGGATACCTCCGATGCATCTTTTGGAACGTTTGAGATCCTCCTATGCAGTACTAGGGAGGCTCGAATCCTCCCGAATTTATCGGGACCTCAAGGTTCATTACAGGGAAATTATTGGTTAAGCAATCTGGATCAGCGTCGCAAGCTTTTGCAACAGCCTGTGTTACCAATACGCCTGAAGGTGTGTGAGAGTGGGAGTTGTTCTTGAAAAGACAGACGTCATGGATTTGATGCAGCTAAGCAGCATCCTCACAAATGCGTCAATGAGGCTGGTAGGGAGACTGAGAGAGGGGGGGCTGAGCTGTACCGATATCAGGGGGCATCGGAGGTCCGTATAGAGAGTAGTCAGTAGCGCGACAGGCCTATGTTACTTGTTTATTTCTACCAGCCCGTAAGCCAAAACGAGCAGGAGGCAGCACGTAGCTAGGTGATATATACCGTAGACTAAGTCATGGCGGATGCGCTGAAAGTTGTTTGCGATTTGGGTAGAAGAACAATAAGAAAGCTCCCCGAACCGGCGGATCCCGATGATATGGTTGGTACATCGGCATTCGCAAGTACTTGCCTAATAAGAATCCTTTCGAACATCTCGTGGAACATCTTCTTCTCAGTCCTGATAATATTCAAGAGTCTCTCCCACACTTCTTCAAAATAACTGATTGACTGGCGGAAAACCATACACTATGGCTACAACATCGAGCCAGTCCATCCCACCGGATGATGACTACCGCTACGCCTACATGGCCGGCATCATTACAGCCACTATCGTTGCTGTCCTCGTTACGTGGGTGAGAATGTACACTCGTATGTACATCAGTCGAAACCTTTGGTGGGATGACTGGGTAATGTTTATTGCTACTGTGAGTTCGATCACTCATAAACTTCATGACCAGGATACCAGTTTAGCAAAGGAAGAATTTGACTAATGTGAGCGGCAACGACCGTTGAATTATTTCCAGTTCTTAACCATCGGCACCAACGCTGTCCTCCTCCGAGCCTACTACCTGGGCCTCGGACGACATATCGAATACGTTCCTGCCGAGAACATAAAGCCCTGCTTCATGTTTCTCTGGATCGCAGAGCCCACAAACCTGTTCGCCCTATACGCCGTCCGAGTGTCCATCACACTGTTTTTCCTGCGCCTGATTCCGGCGCACAAGAAGCTCTATCGGCGCATCATATGGAGCATCATCTGGTCTCTGACAATCTCAGACACATATGTCTCCATCAACTACTTCATCCAGTGCCGGCCGATCCAAAAGGTGTGGGATACCGAGATCGCGGGAGAATGCTTGAGCGATGCTGCATATCAGGCCGCTCCGTGGTTCTATCAAGGTATGCCCAGAACACGTCTCCCAAAATGTTTCCACAGAAGATAAAATGGGTTTTTGTGGTTGTTTGTTGGGAACAAGACCTGACAAAAAGGAACAGCGGTGTCGATTCTGACGGATATTGCGCTCATGTCTATTCCCATCATGATGTTCCGAACACTCAAGGTGCCAACCAAGACAAAAATCGGAATTATCCTCTTATGTTGCTTGGGGGTATTGTAAGTTTGCCTGCTACAACCTCCAGTGTCTTTCGTGTATCCTGAAGTAACAACTTGTCCCATTCACTCTAGTACCTGCGCGTGCGCCATCGTCAAAACGGCCTTGCTTCCCGCGCTCTTCGACAACTCAAACACAGACAAGACAATGAGTCTCGCACAGCTCTGTCTATGGGCGCCGTAAGTTTTTTTTTCCCTTCCTTTAACACAAAAAAAAGGAGAAACCTCCCCACCTTGCAAGACTTCCTCTTTTCCTAAACACACGTTTTTCCTCCCAGACTCGAAATATGCATCGGCATGATCTGCGGCTCCCTCCCCTGCATCAAACCGCTCTACACCCGCCTCCGCCACGGCCACACTTCCCTCGCCCTCTCGAACACCGCCTACAACTACCACTCCTCCTCGGCCGGTGCCCATCATTACGGCCGCAGCGGCCGCTCCTCCGCCTACCAACTCTCTGAGCGCAAACAGCAGCAACAGTATCAACAAAAGCAGCAGCAGCAACAGCAACAGCAACAGCAGCGCTTCCACGCTACCAGCAGCAGCAGTAGCGACGACGGCGGATAATGAGCATCATGGAGGAGGAGAAAAAGGAGGAGGGAGGGGCGAGCAGGGTGGTGGTGGGATGTCTTGTTGGAAAGGGTGAATTTTTTTTTATGATATTTTTCAGATCCGTCTTCTGGCTGAAAGGATGGAGTCATGGAGTCTACGTTGGAAGCACTGACTTTTGAGTCGTCGAGTACAAGGGGAATCGAGGCGTGGTGCCGTATAATTCCTCTAGGGCGGTTCCAGTGTTGTAAAATATTATAGAATGGTAAATTGAAGTCTTGAACATGATGATGATAGCGTTTCAAACATCATCACTGAGGTTTTTCTCATCTTCTTCCCAAACAACCAAATAAAATCACGAAAAAATCGATATAATAGCATTGGTACCTCCTGTTACGGAACATGATAGTGAACTCTCCAACCACATCACCGAGACGAAAGCTAAGGGCGACACGTCTTTCTTTTCTATTGATCCTCAATCAATTGTCTAGTAAAGCCACCCTCATTCGCTAGCTATCAGACAATCTCCCCTCCAACATCCGTCCCTGCATCAAGCTCGCTCAGCAGCAAAGGCAGAACACCTGCCGAAACCGCGCAGTTTCCCCCCTATTTTGTTTTT
Organism: Gnomoniopsis sp. IMI 355080; assembly: GCA_027946555.1. Classification (NCBI taxonomy): domain Eukaryota; kingdom Fungi; phylum Ascomycota; class Sordariomycetes; order Diaporthales; family Gnomoniaceae; genus Gnomoniopsis; species Gnomoniopsis sp. IMI 355080. The sequence continues at coordinate 119 of JAPEVC010000431.1, read as the reverse complement.
CTTTCTTCCTTTCTTTACCCCCAAGCAACCAGAACCTTTCCCTTCCCCTTCTTCTTCTTCCCCTTCCCACCACCACCATTCACCTCCTCCCCATCACCAGCCCCATCACCTCCTTCCTC
>JAPEVC010000430.1:0-13573 GCA_027946555.1 Gnomoniopsis sp. IMI 355080 | reverse complement strand
ATGAAGGGGTTGGGGGTGTGGGGGGTTGGTACCTAGGTATGGGTGTACATAATAGAATCCATACACTGTGACTGTTTAGATGTCTTATTTGCTCTGTGAGGAGGTGTGTTTGTAGGTGGAGAACTAGTGTCAAGAGGTGAGTGGCGCTGTACAGTAAGGAACATGTGTTACTATGTTTAAATAGTTGTCCGCGGGCTTTGTGTTTGTTTATTCTTTCGCGATGAAGTTTGCATCAACAGATTGATGTGAAATGTGGACTGCAACCGCGAGTTGGATGCCTTGTCGTCAAAGCTCAGTGAGGCACCGGGCGCAATATCAATATACCATCATACTCAATTGCCATGTCAGCCCTGGAGTGTAGCAACACAGCTATATTCCTCCACATACTCAGGTAGTATTCTGTACTGCACCAACAACAACCTTCGGAACATATATACATCACCATTTCATGCAAGGAGACTACTTCAAGGAGAGTCTGGTATGTCTCTGGAATAAGCAGCAGGCCTATTTCGATGCAGTAGTAATGCTGCGGTTTCCTTATCAAGACGCTCCTGGTCATAGCAACGATGTCCTTCATAAGCGTGTACTTGTGCCGCCAACTCTCGGGCTCGGGCTCCTATGTCTACCGTCAAATAGCATTCTCGTGGGGCAGCAACTCCTCTGCTATCGCCGCGGCAGAGTGTCTTCCGCCCGCGTCTCTGGTAGCGAGCAGATGCCGTCAACCCCATCAACATGTACTGTGAAACACCGTTATCAAGATAGTAATTACAGCAAAAAAGAAACGTCAAATTTTGACTTCGAGCTTAAGGCAGATCTGTCAGATTCAGATGATCATGGGGGGTCTGTACCCTTCCCATTAGACGCCTCTGGCAAGATCAAATGCTGGGTGTTGACGATGGCATCGAAAGGCAGCGCCTTAGGGTTATCAAGTCCCACTCCTCAATACCCTGAGAATCCAAGTATCGAATCTTCCGTTGACGAAGTCAAAATCAAGGGCCTCCCTTAGAGCTCTTCCAAAGTTCCACTAGATGGGGTTTGGTGAAGATGACTCCCGCACGATCTGGCCAATTCTCGGGCGAGAACCCTCTTGTTGAGTATATCAGCTTCAGCCTTGAGAAGAGACGGGGTTAGCATTACCAGTAGAGAGAGGCTCGTCAGTATGCTTCAGCATGGTGGCAATTATTGAGAAGTATGGGGCCTGAGATATCCTTCTTGGTCTGATACTCAACACCCAACCAGCCTCCAAAATAACGCGTCATGTGCACCTGGGTATTTACTGGAAAAGAAGCAAACAAAAGATTTGCAAGAAGTCCGAATTCTCAACATTTCATTATACCTTGCTTGCTCTCATCACCATGAGCCCTATCCATGTGATCAATTCCATGCGACCCACTCACTCACAGACCCGTTCCGCCTGCTCCACAAGCCCACAAAAAGACGGTCCGGGGAAGAAAATCAAAAAAGCAAAAACATACAACACCGGGTATTCGCTAATGGTCACCCACTTAACTACTAATCCAGCCCTCAGCGGCTTGTATATGGGAGAGCGGACGGGATCCCTAATTTTCCACTGGGTATGGTCGTATGTGACAGAGAGTCGAATGTCAGAAATTATACACCTAGTTGACCTAGCCTACACAATTTTCGAACAGCAATAACAACTCGCGGAGCCTAATCCTGTCCGTAGGGGTGTAGATTTATATTCAGGTAAGACGCTAGAGCTTTTCCACCAAAACTTCCTCTCGCAAAACCCTATAGACACTGTAGGCATGCTTCCACCCTACCCGATTTAAGTAAAAAGAGCTTCCTGCTAAGTATAGAAGAGCTCTTGCCGTAGCCCTTTTGACCGCGACCTATCGAACTATCCAGTCGACCTTGACAGGATCAGGTAATTGGATAATTTTCTCAGTGGCCGAAAAAAAGTTCCCCATTTTGAAAATTACTCCGGGTTTCAACTCACGAAGAATAACCCCCTCTACATTCGTCCAGACGATCGTGCTCATATAGTCCTCACATAGCACTCTCTGAAGCGAGGAAACAACCACAGCATGAACAGGATAAGGTCTCGAATCGATCCATGCCAGTAGATCAACAACAACCGACAGAGTCTCAGGGTTTTTGATCAGTGGAGGATTCTGCGTCTCGAAACCAAGGAAATGACACGGTATCAGTCCATCTTTGTGCGGTGAACTTACACGTAAATCGTGTGACGAGGTCGCAAGGACACATGCTGAGGAAATATGTAAGTGCCCGCAACTATCAATCTCCCATTCCGCGACTGTGTCGTGACTCTTGAGTTCCAAGCCGCTGAAGACGTCGTGTCGGATAAGTTCTGATCCCCCTCTGCTGAATGGCAGTGTCGACCCTGTGAGCTTTTCTATATCCTTCTCAGGTAGCGTTCCATATTCCAAATCGTCTTTCAGGGCGAATTCTGGGAATTCCGAGGGACCAATTTCGTTGCCCTCCTCATCGTACACCATCAATGGGAACTTCAAAAGCGAGGTCAGGAACTGTCCTCCCAGTAGTTCCTTGACCTCTCGAACGAATGCTAGCGGATACGTATCCAGCACAAGTCGTGTGTCTTGAGCGGCAGGGCTTGCGATCGCGTCTAGATACCAACTTGTTGCGCCGAGGGCGGACATGATGGCCTCTGCACGGCGGCTAGTGCACTGTCTCCGAGACCCCAGAGCCAGTATATCCACACGACTTAGATCGAGGAGATTGTCCAGCCCGGTTGCGCGTATCCAGAACTCTATCTCCCAAACTCCAAAATACTCACTATCAGCCGTACCCGGCGGGAATTTGCTGTCTAGATCCTCATTTGAGTAACCGATACTCCTTCGGAAGAATTTGTGCATGGTGATGAGGCCATTGATAGGAATCCGAACGTTGTCTGCGACACTAACACATTTCCAACTTGCGTCTGCCAGCAGCATGTCCGGCCGAAGACAGACTTCTTGTAATGTCCAGAGCGATGTGAACCACGCATTTGTTCGAAAGGGGGCATTGGCCGTACTTCCAGGTGTTGGCACAGCCAGGCCCGAGGACTTACCTCTTATCTGAGATAGGTACTGGACTGTCGCATTGCTCTGGTCTGCGAGTCGATTTTGATCACTCGGATGAAGAGATACCAGTTGCACAGCCATCCAGTTAATGCTGGCATTCAAGCCTTCAAAAGAGGCGACGTCGTTCAGCCACGCGATCGATGACTCGGCACTCTGGAAGATGGCACCCTGACGCGCAATTTCAGAGTTGGCGACGGGCGAAGAGTCCTGGGGTATGCAGAGCAGATCCATCCACACATGGGAGGTCCCGAATGAAGCGTTCCTCAGTGTTTGGGGCAATGATTCGACGGAAAATCTAGAGTTTCTGGGGACTAGCCACGGTACGCCTTTGATCTCAACGTCGTCGAGGCGCCATCGACCCCAGGTATGACTGATAGCTGTGTATCTGGGCAACTCTGCAATCTCGTCCACGCGCACCGTCTCACCCCGGCGAATGTCCCATAAAAAGACTGGATACCTCTCCCGAACCAAGTCGTCATTTTCCAAATTGCCAAGCCATGGACAACGTTCCAATGTTGGCCCAAATTGGACTTGACAGGCTAGTCGTTCCATAAGAGTGCAGCTGTTGGATCCTGGGTTCGTACTCCACATTGTTTCCACACTGCGAAATGGTTTGCGTACATCGCCTTGGTCAGTGACGTGGGTAGTGTTATGGAGACACAACCATGCCACTTTCTGATAATAGGAAGTAATATTAGCCTGCTCTCTGCTTCGATGTAGTCTTTCGTCTTGGACCTTAACGAAGTCGGAGGTGAATTCACTGTCTGGGTAAATCGCGCGGCCGTTGAACTCGGCATCGTACAGAGCTAGAAGGCTCTTGTGATAGCTGTTGAGTGGATGTACGACTCCAACGTCCCCAGTTGGCCATTTGTGCAATGCAAGGTGCGCGAAGAGCGAAGACCAGAGGGTTGGATCATCTGTGAACTCGAGGCATTCGCTAGCAGATGTGAGCTCGAGTATCGATGCGAGAGTGATACCTGGATCTTGGTACATGCTTGTCCACCATTCCCACAACAGCTGGTAGGACTCCTCTTGAGCCTTGGAGAGCAACCCTCGGAGCTCCGGGCGGAGCGTGTCATCCAAGATGCAGTGATTGAACCGGTACCAATTTGCCAATCCTCGAGTTTCATTTTTGAAGGGAACATGCAGGCCGTTCTTTTCCATGGCGGGGTCGTCGAGGGGTCCGAGGATGCCTTCGACAACCAGAGCCAAAGGTCCTACTTGCTTCATACTGTAAGCCGAAGGTTGCCGCAACTTGGTGTACAAGAGCTAAAGACCGCGGCGACGCAAGGAAATAGTCGAAAGAAGAAGAAATGTTAAAGTCGGAACTGATGAAGATACTTTACTGATAATTGAGGGCGGTTGGGAGTTTCCTCTTGAATTCTGTTTGATGCGCTGAATTGGTAACTACGAAGCCTGTGTAATAATGCAAATGACTGACGAATATACTGCATATACCCAGAAGGTCATGGGTGACTGACGCACCAGGTTTCCCAAGTTACCCGTCAGCTTGAGTTGGGCCAGAAGTATGGCGAGCTATGGTTGGGTATAAGCGAGGTGGTGCCAAATCAACTCTGCTATGTGACTGCCCTGCTTGCGCCGTAGCAAGTGTATTCAGAGTGTGCATACCTATCAGTTCTAGCGGCAAGAGCCGTGCGGAAGACAGGTACATCGATTTTCGTGTCATTGCAACTCAACCACCACATGGGTTTAAAATCTGTTCAATCCATGTCATAGAGAGATGAATTGGAACGGAGAAAGAAGAATGGAGGACGAAATTTGGAAATCGACAGGTATGGAACGGGTTCCATTCCCAAGTTTTTCCACTAGGAGGGTGTAGTCGTATGTGCTAGTGGTAGATAAGCGGGTGGTTATATCGTGAGATGGCCGCGAAATGCGGTGGTGGAATTTTCTTGTTGGTTCACCGCATATTGCCCACGTTTGATCTAATTGCAAAATGAGCTTCTTTAATGGCCCGGGGAGGGGGAATGGGTTGACTAGCTTCAGTATAATGCATTGATTGCTGAGCTGCTGTCAAATGGCGTTGTTGTAACCATGCCGTCTCTTCGGCCCAAGGGTGAATGTCCCTTTCTCTAGAATTCTCTTGAGACGTAAAGCGGGATATTGAAAGCTGATCTTCAGTCTGAAAAGACTTGTATTCAAGCCTCTGCATTTTCAGCCTTCCCTAACTTCTTCGCCCTCTCCCCCCGTTGGTAGATGAAGAGCGCCTCGTCCTTGCCTGCAAAACTCGGCACCGGGATTTGCACCACCTTGGTCCACTCGGGCTGTTCCCGCTCCATATACTCATCGAATGTCATCTCCCGAAAGCTCGTATAGCCATTGCGGTTCTGTGTGCCCACCACCGCGACCGTGTCCCCCTGATATGCCTTGATCAGATCCCGCGTGAACCCGCCCTCGACGCCACCACCGGCGCCGCCGCCGACAACGGGGTACACCATCAACAACACGACATCTTTCCCGGCGGCATTTTTGGTGAGCCATTTCGGTCCGTCGATGATGGTGGTGTCGGACACCCAATTGGCTCGCCACTCGCTTTGCGCGTTGTCTACGGGCTTGACGTCCACGCCGTGCTGGCGGAGCATGAAGGCCCAATAGCCATTGCCACTACCCATATCGACCACCGCGCGCCCGTCTGCGACGACTTTCAAAATCTCAAGGCTCTCATACGACGGCACCGCACAGCCAAAGTGGTGCATTAGCACAGGCAGCACATGGTGACTCTGGGGCCGCTTCTCGGCTTCGGGACACGGCCCGCACCACTCTAAATTCCTGCAGCTCCATTCCCAAAAATCATAGTACGGATTGGGAGGCACGTCCTTTGCGGTGGGCTTTTTCTTGCCGATGTGCAGCTGCTGCGCGACGGCGGCCGGGTGAAGGTAACGCTTTGCGGCGAGATGGGCGGCGACGCTGGCGCGTATGCTGCCCTTTTTCGCGTTGGAGGCCAAGGCTTTGAGCGCAGACGGGGTGAGGGTGCTGGGGAGGAAGATGGTGGTGTAGGCGTCGATGTCTGACTTGGGTGGAGGATCTAGAGGGGTGGTGGGGGTGGTGAGGGAGCTGTACCAGGAGTGGAGGCCATTGGCGCCGCCGAGAGAGACGACGTGCTGGACTTGGGGCAGGGTCACGGCTGTGATGGCATGGTAAACGTATTTGTCGTCAGCCGAGAGCTGGAAGTAGAGCTTGATGGCGCCGGCAAAGTCGTTTTGGTCAAGGAGGGCCAGGGCCTGGGTGCGGGCGTCTGCGTCGGCGATGCGGGTTGCTGGGTCGAAGGAGGATGAGCCGACGCAGGGTGGTCGCTTGGCCATGATTTTTAGTGAACAGCGGACCGGGCCAAGATGGAGGATTTAAGGTTAGTGAGCAAAAAGAATTTTAGTGAGGACGTTGTACTTACTGCGAATAGCTCTACTGCCGAAGTGGACGTTGACAAGCCGGGGACTCCGGGATGGCCCGTTCGAATTTCGGTCGGAGGACCCGGGAAGAGAGGCCCGTGCGGATGCCGAAGCTGGTGTCGGGACAAGGCTATTATTCTGATTGGCTACACTGACGGACTGGCAGGTTCTAGGCAGTGTGTGGGCTCTGAACAGGGACACAATAATACCTAAAGTAGGTACTTAGGTACCTACCAAGCTATGGCCAGGCTGCAGTGGCTGCCATTCCAGCCAGGTCAACTTTGCACTACAGCAATTCAGGCAATCAGTCAACTGTTGCCCAGTCGGCCCAGTTCATCCCCCTGGCTGTGCTTCTATCAACAAGTTCTAAAGGTCGAAAACCTGCAGTAGAGTTTCATTTTCCCTCGTCACCTTCACCTGCTTCACACACAGAAACATTGTCGTTCGTATCTCGGACATCGCTCGCACTCTCCGTACCACTGACGAGTAGACTTGGCGATAACCGAGCCCGCCGAGGGAACCCACTCCGAGCTCCGAGCTTGAAGCTGACCTGTCAGACCTGCGGGACCTGCGGAACCTGTAGCCGGCAGTGGGTCGGAGCACAAGCAGAAGCAGAGGCAGAAGCATCTTGACTGCCAAGGCTGCCGGGCTGCTTGATCGTCTCATGAGATCAACGTGATACCAGGTTTATTCACACATCTGCGAAGATCAGGCGGGAACTGCGAAAGGGATCGCATCCCGCATCCCGCATCCTGCGCTTGGACAGAATCAAGAACACCTGATCAGTGCGCTCCCCCAGCCTTTTCAACACTGACACAGGCACGATGCCACCGTTCACTACCAGCAAGCGCCATCGAAAGAGCGGTCTCGAAGGCGTCCTGGACCTTCTGTACAGGCCATTCCGTAGCAGGCCAGACTTACAGCTGGCACTTGGGCACTTTGGTCCAGGGGACATCCCTTGTGTGCTGGTGGTGCCCATCGCCAACAGTCGCTCCGGACGCCACCGCCGCGTCTAGTGACCAATGCCCAGTGTCACACCCACCATTCCAGGTAAAGCGCGCATCTGTGCCGTCACAGCACGTAACCACTGCCCATACAACCTCGCTGCGGTCTGGCCAAGAATTTCGTCCCCTGGCAGCCCTGGCAGCGAACCTGAGCTCCCTGGTGGGAGAGAGGTAGAGGCAGAGAGAGAGAGACAGAGACAGAGAGGGAGAGCGGCGCGAGCGAGCTTGAGCTTGAGATTGCTACCATAGTATGCGGCCGGGCAGACGGATCACCGGGAGGTGTTTGCCAGATGTTTGCATTGACGCAGGAGGAGCAGAAAAAAGAACGGCTAAGAATGGGCAAAAGCAACGGGCATTCATCTGGGATCCATATCACTCACTGCCGAACTTTATTCCCACTCCCGAATGGGAATTTGCCATTTGCCATCTGGCCATCCTTCTTGTCCGAAACGCCCGCAAACCTGATCTTGCGCAAAACTATTGTACTGTACAGTACAGATTTGCGGAACTACTAATCCGTATCTACGACCCGCCTCAACAGCTAGCCAGCCAGCCAGCCCCGTTTATCCTCTTTTCTTATTATTCAACTACTTTCGTATAGTCTGCATCCTGTGCCCAGCCGCCTTGGCCCTCGTCTTCTTTTCCCAGACAGTTCATTTCATCGCCCCTGGCCCAGGCCATACCTTTTTTGGCCAATCCCGGTTTCGGTCTCACCAGTTTCCTCTCGCCTCTTTGGTGCAACATTCCTCTGCAGCACGATCCCACACTTTACCTTGCATCTGCAACTGCGTCTGCAGCTGCAGTCTAGAGTCTCAAAGTCACCTCGGTAGCGGGAGCACTTCGCCCGGATCATGGCGTGTTGAACTTACAGTCTGCCCTTGTGGTTTATTATTTTGTTCCCTTTACAAGATTTTAACGCTCGTGATCATGAGCTATTGACATCCATAACTCTTCTCTCCATCGATTCGAGCATCTCCGGCGCTCCTCTTCACTCTGGCATGGGATTGGAAAGTCAATCGAAACCCAATTGACCTCAGCAGACACTGCACACCCGATCATCACCCATCCAATCAGCTACACACCCTGCTCTGCCGTTACTGCAGTTGTAGTAGCAGTCACAAGTCAAAGCGAATTTGAAAGTGTCAGGGGAGCCTAGCCGGTCTGTTCACGAAGGAAACACGAAGAAAACAAGACGGAAAACGACCCAAGGTCGATCCAGAAGAGCCAGGAAACCCGTGGAGCATTGCACTTGCTGCTCTGTCACTCCGTCGCTGTCCGGAGTACTTGTGTGCCTTGTGTCGACCATCCACCTCCGCTTGCATTCCTGTCGACTGCAGCTTTACGTCCGTACGCCCATTGTGTTCTCGATGACAGCCAAAGAGTGATGGATCCTCTACACAAAATTGACTCCGCCATTTCAGTTGCCTCCAAGGACAATGGCATTACTGCTGAGCGTCACTCCACCGACTACCCACAACCTCGCCGCCCAGACGCCAACCGACACGCCGACCCGAAGAACGAGCCCTCATCTTTAGACAGCAAATCCAGCCTCGAAGAGAACAAGTCAGTGGCTACACCCGAAGACAAAACGCCCCAAAAGTCTGCCTCCAGCAGCAGCAGCAGGCCAGTGTCACCAACACCACAAGCACAATCTGCAGCCATGGAAAATCTAGTTGCGCCACTCGAAGGCGCCAATCGCAGCCCTCGGCCGGACTTCATTGACCAACCCGGCTCCGACTGGTATCAGACGCAAGCGAGACCCCCCACGCCACCTACGTACGCCGTCGAACATTCTGGTGACTCTTCCACCCCCAGCACTTTCGTCTTCACCGCCGGTGGCGGCGGATCAACAAGCTCCGCCCCAGAATCTGCTGCAGAGGAAGAGCACCACGAGAGTGTCGATGCCTTGACCCAGGCTGGAACCGGAGCTATCGATGTCGACCACGACCAGCTCGAGCTCGAGTCGGACCCGGGCTACGAGTCGGACCGTGCCAGCTTTGCGTCCACCTCACTTTCCAGCAGTGTGCGAGATTATCTTTTTGAAAATGGGCGGCGTTATCACAGATTTCGAGAAGGGCGATACAATTTTCCAAATGACGAGGCGGAGCAGGATCGTGAAGATATGAAGCATGCGTGCGTCAAGATGCTATGCCAGAACCAGCTATACTTCGCCCCGATCGACGAACAAAACCTCCAGAATGTCTTGGACATTGGTACTGGCACTGGAATCTGGGCCATTGAGTTTGGGGACCTTTTCCCCTCGGCCGATGTGCTCGGTATCGATCTGAGTCCTATCCAACCGGATTGGGTTCCTGCGAATGTGCATTTCGTTGTAGACGATGCCGAGAGCGACTGGATCTATCCCCCCGACCACTTTGACTATATACACACACGACACACCGTCATGGCCATCAAGGACTGGCCGAAATTGTACAGAGAGGCCAAGGAGTGAGTCTTTGTCCAGGGAACGAAACAGTGCAACCTCATATTAGTAGCTGACGTGAAAACAAACAGACATCTTCGACCGGGTGGCTGGATCGAATCGCAAGAGATTTACCACTACCCAATCTCTGCCAACAACACGATGCCCTCGGACCATCCTATTGCGCAATACTGGGGCTTGATCAACGAGGGACTGCAGCGACTCGGCATTGATTTTCACGCGGCCGCCGGTGGCAAGATTGCAGCCATGATGCGCGAGGCAGGTTATGTGAATGTGCACGAGCGCATTTTCCACGTACCGCTCGGCACTTGGCCCAAGCACCCGGATCTCAAGATGGTTGGCGAGTACTGGAGGCACGTCCTCCTCGTGGGCGCTCAGGCGATCGCACTTGGGCCGCTGACCAGAGGGTGTGGCTGGACGAGAGAACAGGTCGAGGTGTTCCTGATCGAGGTGAGGAAGGCCTACTATGACAATAGTTGTCTCATGTACATGCCGATGTATGTCACGTATGGGCAAAAAGCAGAGGAATGAGTGGATGATATTGTGCCGTATGCGAGAATTTGGGATACAGCGGTTGATATCAGGATGAAGGCCGTATCGGCGCGGGAATCTTGCTGTTTCTTATATGATACCTGACGGGCCAGCCCTTGGATATGGCTCGGGCGATGTAGAGGAAAGGCAGATTGGACCCGAAGTTGAATTTGGAATTTTTGAGATAAGGATGCAAGCACGGCCAATTCAAGCTCGGATCCGGCCGGATCTCAACTTCCATCCGCACCTGGCGGAAAGACCAGTCTACAGCTGTGGAAGCCATGACATAGATGACATGAATATCATTATCCTCCAGACTTTTTGCTGTCCTCAACCGACAATGGCGGGTCGGGTAATCAGATGCTGAACAATCTTGAAAGATGGCGGCCTACTCTTATGTACTGTACCTGATTACGGCGCTGTTCCAGAGCTGTGTGTCCCAAAGCTGTGGTAAGAGGGGCACGCTTCACCCCCTCCAGCTTCTCCCTCCTTCATGCAAGTCATGCTGCTTTTCGCGCACATGGGCGGCACAGCGATGGAGGGTTGATATGTACGTAAGGCTTTTTAAGGTTCTTACTTATTCCTTTCCCTCGCTGACGTGCAGTGCCGGGGGGGCTGAAGTGCCGGCCCCCCTCAACGAACGAACGCCTGCGAAGAGGAAAAAGAAGATGGGGAAAAAAAGGTCTAGGTCAGGATGTGCTGTCACTCTCGGGTTGACGGCGGGTTGTATCTTTTGTCACTGGTTATTATTATTATTATTATTCTAATTATAATTATAATTATGGGTCGCATGCCGGCGGGCGTCAATGATTGTGCGGATACTATGCACCAATGCCTGGATGAGAAGCACGTTCAAGACAGAAAATAGTGCACGATCTAAGCTGAAGACGCAGAGGGGATCACCCTCCCCGCCGTTTATTACCTAGGTAGGCAGGTAGGTAGGTAGGTATGTATGCCGTGGTAGGTAGGACAGAAAGGCTGGCGGTGAAAGTTTATTAGACTCCAAAACTCCGGGCCCGAAGATGATCGGTCATTCGCCAATCCCCACTATCGCCTCGCCCCCAAGCCAGCCAGCTAGCCAGGGTCCACCCCTCCTCCCCCAAAAGCCTAGCTGTACCCGGCACAATGGGTCACAAAAATAAATGGTTGGAACCTTGGCACGTCCACTGCCATGGACTCGGAAATCTTGGCTTAGAATGCTCCCCCAAAAAAGCCCACCACACAGCTGACAGCTCATACCTGTATGCACTTTTATTAGCATGGTCTACAAATCACCTAGAGTTTTTATCGGTTTCATGTTCCCCATCCCCCACGTTCCTTTCACATAGTCGATAACTAGACCAATAGCCACGCGGCCCACTTCGCAAAGAGACGTCAGAGGTGGCACGAGTTTTCTAACAAGCCCCAGCAAGAGAGGGCCTTTTTTTTTTTTTTTTCTCGTGCAATTTCGCCAGTCTGCTCGTCCCTTGCAACACAGGTGGAGTGTGGTCTGTTTACTATCTCCTCATCTCCAAGCTTTCTCCTCGGGGGGAAAAGAGAAAAGACCCCCCATCCCTGATCGGACGGACCAAATGCTCAGATCATTCTAGGAGCGGATCGTCGCGCCCGAAAAAGATCCTACTAATAGATAAAGAGTTTGACCTAGGCCTTTTCTTGACCTACTACTTCTTCACTAGACCCCGGCCGCGGCTCCGAGCGTGTTGTTCCGGCCTTAGCTCCAATTTACTTGCTTGGAGTGGATGGGCGGGCGCGGCGCGTTCTTCCTGATCAATAACTAGCTGGCTTATCAGAGAGGAGAGAGAGGAGAGAGAGAGAGAGGAGAGAGGGGGGTTGGGTGGAAGATGCGGAAGCCAAGCAAGGGCCGAGGCTTTTTTTTTATGGTTTTATCTGAACTGTGTTGCATGTATTAGCATGCGCAGAAGCGGAAAAGCCGTAACAGCTGCTGCTGCTGCTGCTGCTGCTTTTGTTTTGCTTCTTGGCATGAGAGCGGCGGATAATATTCTATCGACATGCTTGTTGGGTACACGAACTTCTCATTCCTCTCTCTTCTTCTGGCCCGAGTGTTTTAGAAGGATTTGCTTCTGCTTCGGGTCCCAGCTTTCCGGATCCTCTTCTAAAAGTTGCTAGTCTTTCAGCCCTCTTTCCTTTACCCACCCCCGCCAACCCGGACTCCAAGTGGGTTTGACCAACGGAGCAAAAAAGCAACGAGACGGGCCGCGAAAACCCACATAGGCAAATAGGATACCTGCATCTGGACCACCTGTCACCGTCGGTCAACTTTGGTCCTCTCTGCTCGTACACAACTGGGTCCTTCAATTTTGCTTTTCTTTGGGGAGTCTTTTATCCTTACCCTCTATTTCATAACACGTCTCTATTCGCACAACCAAATTTATTGGTTCCGGAAGGGGTCAAACTGCTTGGTGTTTATATTTGTGAGACCTCAAGGGCGGCATCGGTTATCTCTTCCCAGATCGGCGGACGCTCTTCTTCTTCTTTCTGGTTGAGCAAGGACGGCAGCACCCAACGCACCGGGACACCATCCACAGCCGAAGGGGAGTGGGCAAATTGTGCAAGGAAACGAAAACAAATAACCCCCCAATTCTATCTCTCTACCTCGCTCGCTCTCTACCAAAGAAAAAAAAAGAAAGGCACATACCCAGACGGAGAATTTTCGCGTTTCTCGGGTCCACGGCCTACCAGCCGGGCGGGTCCCCTAATATCACGGACGTACCACACCGCCGCACACCAAACTTAACCGTCCTCCTCCCGCGGCTCGCTACAGGGAATAGTATTCATGCACACAAGTCTGGAGGACACAGACGCACACGCATACACACACACAGACACACATACACAATATCCCACTCAAACGCAACAACAAACAAAAAAAGACTCCAGATAATAGCCGAAGTGTAAAGCTTGGGCTCCCCTCCTACTCTCACCAGACCTAATCTTTTTTTTCTTTCCTTTCCCTCGGTCGACGTGGTCAACGATAATCGGGTTTCCCGGGACAAACCTTGAAGGTGGGGGGAAAAAGCAAAGACAAACGAGACATCAGCGGAAACCAGGTAAGCATACCACCTTTCCCACTCTGTCGGATCCGACTTGAGACACCAAATGGGG